>BGKB01000169.1:0-141032 GCA_003116975.1 Aurantiochytrium sp. KH105
GCCGCCTCGTCTTTCCGGGAAGCCGCGCTGCGCCTCGCGCGGCCGCCGCGGCGCCCCGGCGGGCGGCGGGCGCGCGCGGGGGCGGGCGGGCGGGCGGGAGGGCGGGCGCGCCGGAGCTGGCCAGCGGCGGCGCGAGGCGCGGCGAGGCGCGGCGGCGGCGGCCAGGGAGCGAGGGAACGGCGAGCGCGGCAGCGGCCGCGGCCTCGGGCCCGGGCCCGGCCGAGGAGATTCGGCTGCGAAAAGGGGTTGCGCAAAGAGGCGGAAGAAGGGTTGCGCGGATAGGGGTTGCGCGGAGGTAAGGTGGGAGGCGCGCGAAGTCCGCAATTCCCCGGGGGAGGAAGGGGAGGGGCCGCGCGCACGGAGGAGGCGCGGAAGGGGCTAAGGGGAGGGGAGGGGTTAAGGTGGGAGGAAGGCGGGCCTCGCTCGGAGGAGGACTTGGAGGAGAAGGAGACCGCGTTGGAGAGCGGGCGCGAGAGCGACGAGCTGCAGACGAGGAGCGGAGAGCGGGGGCGCAGAAAGGGCGTCGCGCAGGGAGGAAAAGCGCCCGCGGGGAGGCGCGGAGCAGAAGAAACAGGAGCACGGCCTGAAGAAAGCGCGAACTGCTTCTTCGTTCACGCGTACGTACGCATACGTGCGCGAGCGCGAAGACCTCGGCGAAGTGGACGCGGACACGGGATAGGTAGACGGGGACGAGGGCGAGGCCGAGGTCGGGGTCCAGGAGAACGCCGAGCAAGAAAGCCGCCGAGGTAGACTCGAGGCAAGCAAAGCAAGCAAGCATCATGTCCGGCGACGGAGACGACCTCGACGACCTCCTGGCCAGCGCACTCGACGAGGTGGAGCTGGAGGACTCGGAGGAGACCTCAGACGCGCGCGCGGCCGCACGGGCCGCTGCACAAGAGTCCGCCAGTGCAGCGAAAAAATCGGAGCAGGAGGCCAAGGAGGCCGCCAGCGCAGCCGCAGCCAGCGGCGCCGGCGGACTCGGCGGACTGGAAAACTTCGAAGCCAGCGCAGCAGAGCTCCTCAAGGAGCTCAACGACCCAGAGTTTAGCAAAACCCTGGAAGAGACCCTCAAAGCGATGGGCCAACAAGAGGGGGCCAACCTTGGCGACGGATCCGACGAGGACATCGCCAAGCTGCTGCAAAAGATGGCCTCCTCCGCTGGCGACATGGAAGGCCTCGACGCCGGAAACGCCGAGCAAATGGGCGAAGATATCATGAAGGAGATGATGGCGCAATTCGAGAAAATGGGCAACAAGGAAGACTTTGAGAGCGTCATTGCCAACATGATGAACCAGATGCTCAGCAAGGATGTCATGTACGCCCCACTCAAGATGACCTGCGACAAATTCCCCGAGTGGCTCGCCGACCACGAAGACAAACTCGAGCCTGCCGAGTACGAACGCTACGGCAAGCAGTATGAAATCTACCAGCGCATCGTCGCCACCTACGAGACCGAGCCGGACAACATGGCCAAAATCAGCGAACTTTTCACCGAGGTGCAAGAGTACGGACAACCTCCTGTCGAGATTGTCAAAGAACTTTCCCCCGGCCTCGAGATGGACGAAAACGGCGTACCCAAGCTCCCTGCGCTCGGCGGAGCCCCGGGTGGGATGCCGCCGGGCATGCCTCCTGGCATGGACGGCTGCGCCCAGCAATAATCAAATGAAAATGTTTCCCTGAACAAGTCCTTTTATTATAACGTCATGCGAGGCATGAGCGTAGACGCAGGGCCAAACGACTTCCGAGAAAGCCCAAGGAGTCGAAGCTCAAACACAATGAATTCATTCAAATGACTTGGGAGGCTGGTCAAAATCCGGTCCATGAGCGATCGTGAAGCCGGGGCCAGGCTCTGTCTTTCCTCGCAATCATCTTGATTATCTTGTTCCTTTCTCCCCTCGTGCTGCAATTAATTTCGTACGAGCACCCGGCGCGCCTCAATCGAGTAGTCAGTCACCGCTGGCCGTCATTCTTCTTTCTCGCCAATAAATTGAATTGCTAGGACCAAAGGCCTGTGGTCAGTATTCAATCATTCATTCATCAGTCTCCTGCGACCGCTCGACATCAAGTTGCTACGCGTGGTAACACACTCGCTCACAGCACCCATCCATGACCGCGCTCAAGCGCTTCCGTACGCAGACCGGGCGCGAGCCCAGCGCCCAAGACGTGCTGCTCGTGGCCGACGGCATCGTCATTGGGGCCGCCGAGCCCGGAGCCCGGAGCCTCGTTCTCAGCGAAGTCGTGCGCGCGGCGGCAACAGCAAAGGAAGCGGTCGAGGCCACGGCCCTCTGTGACCTCGACGCCTTGCAGCAGGCGCTCGTCGATAAAGTCCTCCCGCAAAACGAGGAGAGACTTGCGTGCGTGGGCAGAGGCGCCGAGTCCAAACTCGAGCTCGAATGCCCCGTGCTTGCCGAGGCACACGGCGCACTGCATTGGAAGGGAACCAAAGCGGGCGACAAAAAAGATGCTCTTCTAGACGAAGCTTCAGCCCGGCGCGATGTAGCTTTCCAAACGAGCGTCAGTAACCTGAAGCGCGTCAAACGCACGGGCTGGGTCCTGCGCAAGGTTCCGGATCCCGAAAGCGTCTCGGACCATAGCTTCGGCGTCGCGCTGGCGGCTCTTCTTGTCGAGGATGATCAAATTGACACGGCCAAGGCCGTTCAAATGGGTTTGCTTCACGACGTGGCCGAGGCCATCGTCGGCGACATTGCCCCTGGCCAAGGGATTTCCGATGAAGATAAACATGCCCGAGAGCAGGCTGCAATGCGGGAACTCTTGCAAGAGAAACTCGGTGGAGGCGCGCGTGCAGATCGAATCAATGCTCTCTGGCAAGAATATGAAGCTCGCGAGACACCCGAGGCAAAGCTCGTCAAAGACCTTGATCGATGGGAGATGATTCTCACGGCCGATGGCTATGAGCGCGAGGCGGATTCGCATTTCTTGCAAGAGTTCTACGATGGCGTGCGAGGTAAAATTAAACATCCTCGTGTGAAGGCTTGGCAAAAGGCCCTCGAAGAGGCGCGCGAGCTTCGACGACGAGATGCGAACGAAAAACGCACAGAAACCTTGTGATGATCTGCAACCTGCTCTGGAAAGCATGACAGTTTGCAAACGAGTCCCTGACAAATGCAATAGAAAGAAGCGGAGTTCTGGCGTTACGTCTTGGGTTCTTTCTCACCACATGTTTCTCATGTCGTGTCGTCTGTTTGTTAAAGAGGAACATGAAGATGGCGAGAGCGCGAGCGTTTTTCAACCTTCCTTGCGTCTAGCATGTAGACACGTTGAGATGCAAGTCGACAGCCAGAGACAAAGGGAGTATGCAAGGGAAAATGATAGAGCGAGAGAGAAAAACCATGCCTAGGTTCACCTCAACATGAAATGCGACATGGCGGCTTTCGAGTAGCGAATTGCTTCCAAGTCGATGAGCAAGATTGCGGACGAGCAGATTTTCACGTCTCTTTTCGTGGTCTTGGTCTTGTTGAGCGAACGAATTCATGTAAAGTCCATGTTTACCACATTCCGAGTCAGTTGTATGTACTCTTCGTTTTTCTTGCCCATCTTGATGCGACCAATCTGTTGGGCATCGCGCTGTGCAGCGCGCATCATACAGCCATGAGGGGAGCCAGCTCCTGACGCGAAATCAGGTTATCGCAACACGCTCAACTTGACCAACTCCAAAGTTGAAGGCACCAGAATGTCAACTCTATCTTCGGCGTATTCGAGATACATTAGTGTTTACATTGAGAAACAGTCGTATCTACCACATCAAGAATGCACCCAAATGCACACGACCGACCTGAGGGGCGCCCCATGCCTGAATACGTGCCGCAAAGAGATAATCGAGGGAGCTGCGACCCACCTCTCCGCTGACGCGGGTGCACAGCGAGAGGGGGGAGCGGGCGGCGAGAATGAGGCCCAAGCAGGTCCGCGCGAATCGGGGAACCTTCGTGATGGCCGCGGCTGCGCTGTGCAGTACGGCTCACATATCGTTTGCTGCAAAGACCCCGCGCTTTGACGCAGGCCGAACTTACTACGGCCGCTGCGCAGATGCCAATGGGGGAGTCCTTCCGTTCTACGCGCGTGACTTCACCAAGTCAAGGCAAAAGGGCCTTGACTTGTGCCTCAAAACGTATGGCAAAAAGGTCATCGCGTACGCTGTTGAGGAGCACGGATACTACGATTCGCTTGAAGGCGTACAGATTGATTGCGTCTTTGATCCCAATGATCTTCCAGAGGTGGCCGACGGCTGGGTCGATGAAAGTGACTTCTACAGTGGCGAGTTCCCTCTCGTTGGTGGGAATGACGAGTTCCCTGTTCAATGCTACGACTTTATGGCAGATCCGACGCCACAACCTACGTTAAGCACACTAGAGGCGCCATCCTTCCTGAGTGGAAATGTTTACACGGGAGAGTGTGTAAACGCGCAAGGTCGTGAAACAAAATCCTACGTCTATCAACTTGACGCTTCGGACAAGACACCGCAAGACGGTCTCGATCTCTGCTTTGCGACCTTTGGCGATAAAGTTATCGCATATGCCTTTACCAAAATCGTGTATAGCCCGTACCGATGGTCAAGGACAACTGACTTCATGTGCTACTTTGATCCTTTGGCGGAACTTCCGCCTCTCCCTTTTGGATGGTACGACTGGGGCGATGATTTCGAAGAGCTACCCATTACCGGGGGTGATGGCGACGAGAGCACTCGATGTTACCTTTTTGGAACGGGTCCTCTAGACCCTGCGATTTTGGATTCTTCATGGGGTTTCTGCGTCAACAAGCACGAGGAGGTACTTAAAAATTACTATCGAGACTTTGATGGAAGAACTCCTAAAGAAGCTCTTCAAGATTGTTTTGACACCTTTGGAAGGAACAAAGTCATCGGTTTTGGTTTTGAACTTGGATATGACAGCTATGCCTGCTACTTTGACCCTACCGATTTGCCGGATCTACCGCCCACGTGGGATGTATGGGGATTTGATGTGAAGGCGCCAATTGTGGGAGGTAGTGGCGATGCCACTTCAATCTGCTTCACCCTGAAGAATCCCGGGTCGAGCTCACCTCCATCACTGACAAGCCATTCAACGCCAAGCCCGACGCTAAGACCGACTCGTTTCCTGACGCTGCAACCAACGCTAGAGCCGACACGATCTCTGACGATACACCCGACGCCATTCCCAACGCTTCGCCCGGCGCGACTCCCGACTCCAGTTCCAACAGGAGAAAGCGCTCCACCGCAAATCAACAGTGCTTTGAGCGCCATCGGTGAATGCGTCGGTACTGAAGGCGGCGTCATGTCATACTTTTTCCACCTCTTCTCAACGCTTTCAATAGCATCGTCACCCCAAGCTGCTCTCGACGCTTGCTTTGCATACTTTGGCGATGCTGTTATTGCAATTGGTATGCACGAAGATGTCCTCGGCTTTTCGTGCTATTTTGATCCAACCAATATGCCAGCACAGCCCATGAACTGGGAATTGGTGGAAAGCGCTGCTTTACCTCCCGTTGTCGGGGGCAGCGGTCAAGGTGGCATCACATGCTATTACAACTTCACATCAGCAGCCGCTTGCTCTGCACGTATCATGGTGGCCGTCGATCGCACCTACGAAACCCGATTTCCCAAGCCTGCGATCAAGGCCGTACGATCTGCATATGAGATTACCAAGGCAGTAGTAAGAGCCCTGCCCCTCGGCAATGAGACCCACCTTGGACTTCTCGATATCGATCGCACCTCCGTCAGCTGGCGCGTCAAACTCAATGCAGATGCCTCCGCGAATAAGTCGCTTCTTCTCGAGGAGATTGTTCTGGCTCAAAGCAATATTAATGCAGGCGCACGGGCGGCCGGATCCAAGTTTCCGCCAGTCTTCCAGGGCATTGCCGACGAGCTTGCTTTTGATGGCCGCGTCCCAAGCTTCATGCTTCTAGTGAGCGACGGCATTCTTCTCAAGCCCAAACATTGGCCAAACTATGAAGACCTCAAGGCAAAGCTTGACAAACGTCTCGGCAATGCCGCGCCCAGAATCCTCTGTTTTCGTACGGATGGTGACGAGAACACGTGGTTTCTAGACATTGTGTGCGACGAGACGTATTTTGAGGGCATGGCTGGCGGGAAATTGTTGAATGAGGTTGCGGCCGATATTGCATCAAGAATATGTTCATGACAAGATAGTTCATTTTTCATATTGATCTCTATTAACATCCTTGTTTATCATCATCATCACTGCTATTGCGCGCAAGTGGCGGGTCAGAAAAGCAAGGATTGAAGCATTCTGGACAAATGCTATTTCCAATTCGTCAGTGACTGCGCTGGGGCTGTTCTTCTCGTTGCAAGCCCTACCAACCATGCCTCGGGACTGTCCCGTTTGGGCTTGGAGTTGCGGAGCTGGCTGGGGACGCTTGAAGCAAGAGTGTGATGCACAAAGTTTGTTTGAGCAGTCACGTGATCGGAGTCAGTCACTGCTCAAGAGCATAGAGGCGAGTGTAAAGAAGTAGCCTTGCATTTCTTTACGGGCGTATGGTGAAGGTACAAAGAACAATGGATCCAAAGCGATCTGTTTAGCTTCTGACTTGGATCTCGGCCTTGTCGCTGCCATCAACTGTGCTCGACCTGGACGGTAGTTTCCGCGAGGCTAATGACGGACGTGGCCCCGAGTTATGGCCCTCTTTGCCAGGCGAAGTGCATCCATGGCCCGTCGCCGCGTGCTGTGATGTGTGGCCCGCGCGAAAATCTCTCGGGCTCTTTCCAAACTGAAGGGGGGATGCAGGTCTTCCTTCCCTCTAGGCTTGTCTCTGCCCGTTGGTGTCAGATGCCAGTAAACAGCGCCGCCGCCACCGTCGTCGCCGCCACCGCCGACAACAGCCGTCCTACTCGGTCGAGCTCGGCGTGTCGACCATTCTCGCCGCGTCCGTCTCTCCTGCTCCTGCGCGAGACTCCTCGGGGCGTCCGGGAGTCACGTCGTTGCTTCGTTTCGTTTTGGGCTGGCTAATCTAATACGTCAAACAAGACTAGGCGCAAGTCTTTGCAGCCAGTCAGCCGGCCATGGTTGGCGAGAATGATCATGCACGCAGACGAGCCCGACTGCGGCCTAGGCCGAGGGCTGTTTGGAGAAAAGAAGAAATCGCCCGCCACGGGGGATGTCGTACCTTTCGCTCTCCAGCTCGCTCTCGAGCAGCACTGCAAAGCTAAACGAAAAAGGGTGGCGACCACCGGCCAGCTGCAGAGAGCTTGCTTGGAAGGTCGACCACGCTGCCGCTACATCCAGCTGCAGCTCGATCTGGAGCTGGCAAGAGATCCGTGCTGCGCTGGCATTCATTCTTCCGTCAACAGCAAGTCGCGAAGATCCTGAACTTCCGGCCACAGTGGTTAGTGGTTGGCAGAGCGACCAGGTCAAAGAGAAGGCATGGCTGACTACGAGCGGGGCTACGCTTTTTCTCGCGCCGCCTGTCGGCCCACGTGATCAGCCACGACAAACAAGCCAGCCGGCCACCGTGGCACGTGCTGCTGCCGCGACAGCGGCCTGCTTCGCATAGCTTCTGGGGCATGCTCTGAACTCCGGGCTAGGCCGAGGGAGCGAGGGGTCGCGATGACCAGTGAGCGGGAGACGAGCTGTCGCGAGATTCTCCAAAGTGCGGCGTCCAGCTGCTGATGGCTATTGCGTGCTTCGGCCTGGACGGCAGGGATGAGAGAGGGAAAGTGGAAGGCTTGGATCTCGCGCGGGACGCACGCAAAGGTAGAGAGCTAGGGCGTGCATGCTGCGCCTCGAGCAAACCTCGAACGTCGCGCAGGCTAGTATACGAGCGACATTTGCCAAGAGCACCGAGAAGAGGAAAGCTGGCAACCATGGACAGCTTGCAGCTGCTAAAGTCCGTGACGCTGGGAAGTCTCGTGGTGCTCAATGCTGTGTCCGGGGCGGTAGGCGCGGAGAGTCTGCGCTATGATGGAGGTCGAACCTACTATGGCAACTGCGTCGGTGAGACAGGAGGGACATTTCCAACTCATATCAAGACGAACTTTGAGGGTACACGCCAGGAGGGGCTTGATCTTTGTCTAGCGGCATACGGGGACAAGGTCGTTGCTTACAGTGTTCAAGACAACAACTACTATTACTACGATGATTTCCTCCCCAATACAATCAACATCCACTGCAACTTTGACGATCAAGATGTCCCTGCGCTGGCAGAAGGCTGGGAACTCGAGGAGTACCCCAGCTACGGCGAAACCCCCGTTGATAGTGGAGATCAAGCGTGGGCCACGGAATGCTACGACTTTAGGGCCGAGGCGACCTCGCAACCAACCCCTAGCTCACGGCAAGCACCCGCATACAACAGTGGAGAAGTTTACAACGGCACTTGCAGTGACGCTCAAGGTCTCGAGTTGCCCAATTACAGTTTGCAAATCACCGACCCTCCTATGCTGCCTCAAGATGGACTTGATCTCTGTTTTGCGACCTTTGGAGAGTCGGTCGTAGCCTTTGCTACCTCAAAGGAAGGAGACAAGCCGTATGAAGACACAATCGTCTGCTACTTTGATCCTTCCAATATTCCAGAGATGCAATACCTCTGGTACGATCAAGGGTATCATTACGGCCTTGGCTATGCGCAACTTCCTATCGTTGGAGGCGTCACTGCAAACCGGGAAACATATGTGTGCTACGTCTTCCACGACGAGACGGACACCTCGAATTCGACGCCTATGCCATCGCTGAGCCCGACATTAGCACCAAACGGCGATGCTGCACAGACAGCCAATTGCTTGGCTCGCGTCGTGGTTGCAGTTGATCGCACGTACGACACCAAATACCCTAAACCTGCCATCAAAGCTGTGCGCTCTGCATATGAAGTTGCCTCGGCTGTGGTTGAAGCGTTTCCGTTTGGCGATGAGGCGCTTCTTGGCCTGCTCGACATCAACCGTGGATCCGTGAATTGGCGTGTCAAACTCGGCGATGAGGCTGCTTCAAGCAAGTCGCTTCTTCTGGACAAGATTGCAAAGGCCCAGAAAGGCCTCAACGCCGGCTCGCGGTCGTCCAAGTCCAGGTTTCCGCCGCTTTTCAAAGGAGTCGCCGACACGCTTGCCTCCGACGGCAGCACCCCGAGCTACACGCTCTTGGTAAGCGATGGAGAAGAAAAGATCAGCAAGATGCAGAACTTTGAGAAACTCAAGGCCGGCCTCGGTCAGCGCCTTGGCGATGCTGCGCCAATGATTCTGTGCTTCCGCACAGCTGGCGGGGAGAGCACATGGCTTTTTGACGTGGTGTGCGACAAAGTCTTTTTCGAGGGAATGGAGGATGGCAAGACGCTGCGTGAGGTCGCCGACGACATTGCCGCGGAAATTTGCGCTTGATAAATTGATCTCGCTCGCAACATAATAATAGAAGTCCTTACGCATACGAATAACGTCGGTGTTTTGTTCAAAGAAAAAGAGTCAAGCCGTCGTTCCCTTCTTCTGCTGTTCTTTTATCTTGCCGCATTCTTCTGCCGGCCTGTTCTTTCGTGCTCGTCATGGAGGTGGGTGTACGTGATGCGGTTTATCTCGCCTCGAAGAGCGAGTAAGTCTCTACGTTCGCATGACTTGCACGAAGCCGGACTTGCAACGACAAGCTTCTTGTCCCTGCCGCGCGCGATGATGCTTGCCTTCCCATACCGTAGCGTTGCCGTGAGGTGCGACGCTTTCCATGCCGTGTCCCTCAGCCGCGACGCACGCCAAGCGGACAGTCTCGCCTCCTACTCTCTTCCTACGCTAAACCCTAATAACCCCCGACGCCCCCCCGCCGGAATTGGCTCACCCCGCCTTCACGCATGTGTCGCACCACATGGCTGGACACTCTGCCCGCCGCCCGGGGATCCGACGCCGGCCTCCGCCGCGCGTTTCCCTGCCCCCTCCCCTGGCCTCCCGCGGCCTCTCGCGCGGGGCGGTCGCGCCCTGGGCCAGGCCAGGTAGTGCGCCATCGTTTTAGTCCCAGCCCGGCGCAGCCCAGCTCGTGCCGCGCTCGAGCCGCCGCGCACGCACGAACCTACGCAGGCAGGCGGGCGGGCGGGCGGGCGGGCGGGCGGGCGGGCGGGCAGGCAGGCAGGCCCGCGGAGCCGCGCGAAGGCAGCGGCGCGGAGCAGCGCAGAGCTGCAGCGCGGCGCCGGCTCGAGAGCTCTTCTCCGCGCCGGGACTCGAGTTCTGGCGCAGAACCAGGAACTGGGTCGCGCCATTGCCACGACCCAACCCGAGCCGACCCGAGCTTTGCTTAGCTTAGCTAGCCCGACGCTGCCCAGCCCGAGGCGAGGCGAGCGACGCAGAGCGGCAACCTCGTGAGCTCGCGAGCGACCGCCTCTGCGCAGCATGGGCTGCGCGCAGTCGAAGCGCGACTCGCGCGCGGCGGTGGACGAGTCCGCGGACTTCGAGCAGCTCGAGCGCCTCGACGCCGACGCCGAGGCCGCGGCGCAGAGCTCCGCCGGCAAGAACAAGGCCAGGACCAGGAGCAAGAGCAAGGCGAGCGCGGAGCGCCTCGACGAAGCCTCGTCCGAGGCGCTCTGCGCGGACGAGGCCGGCGGCGAGGCGTCTGCGAGCGACCTCGAGACCCCGGGACTGCCTGCTGGGGCAGACCCCAGCGCCAAGGCCGCCAAGGGCCGCCGACGGTCCGCCTCGCAGAGCCCCAATAACGCTGCTCCGCGCATCAGCAAACAGAACAGCAGCGCAGGCTCCGCGGGCAGCGGCTCGCACTCCGCGGCCAATAGCGGCCCCACGTCGTCGTCCTCGTCCGCGACGACGACGACGACGACGACGACGGCAACACCGACGACGGCCACGCCTGCGACGGCCACAACAGCGACGGCATCGACATCGTCCGCCTCCAAGACCTCGCCGGCGTCGGCAGAGACACATTCGGGCAACGGGGACACAGCTGGCGCGGAAGCGGCCAACACGGTCGAGGCCGCGGCGCCGGCGGGCAGGATGGGCCGCAGAGGTGCCTCCTCAGCAGGCGAAGCAGCCAAAGGCGCCAACATTTCGCGACGCGGGTCGGCTGATGCCGGAAATGGCGGCAACTTGCGCGCCCATCCGTCGTCGTCCTCGTCAGGGTCAAGCAACAAGAACAACAACAATAGCAACAGTAGCAACAGCAACAACAACAGCAGCGGTAACAGCAGAAGCAACAACGGGACAGGCGCGGCCGATAACGATGAATTCTATGGACTGGACATCAACTACAATGACATTGAGCTGCGCGAAAGCATTGGAAGCGGTACGTACGGGCAAGTGTTCAAGTGTCGGTACAAGGGCAAACAATTGGCGCTCAAGAAGATTTTCGTCCCCGAAGGTGCCATGGAGCGCGCCGAGATGCTCGAAGACTTTGCCAAGGAGTTGGGAATCCTCTCTGTGCTGCGGCATGAGCGAATTGTTCAGTTCAAGGGCGCTGTCCGCAAACATCCCACCTACGCACTCATGTTTGAGCTCTGCGAGGGTTGCGTTGGTACCCTTCTCCGCATGGTACGCCGCCGCAAGGTCAGCGTGACGTGGAGCATTTGCATCACGATTGCCAAGGACTGCGCCGAGGCTGTGTCATATTTGCACTCGCTGCGTCCGCGCATCTTGCACCGGGATCTCAAGTCCGAGAACCTCTTGCTCACGTCGCGCTTCAGGTGCAAGCTCACGGACTTCGGACTCTCGCGCGTCTACGAGGGCCGTCGCCGCACCATGACCGTCTGTGGCACTCCGTGCTGGGTGGCGCCCGAAATCTTCCGCGGTGAGGCGTACAACGAGAAGATTGACGTGTACTCCTTTGGCGTCGTGCTTTGGGAACTCTTCACCGGCCGCAAGCCGTACACTGAATACGAGAGTGTAGAGCTTCCCTATCGCGTCGGGAAGAAGGGTTTGCGTCCGCCGCTGCTCAAGCATGTCCCGCCCTCGATCAATCGCCTCATGCGCGACTGCTGGCACGAGTCTCCTGGCATGCGTCCCACCTTTCCTGAGATCGAAAAGCGTCTGGCCATGATTGAGAGTGAGCTTAACGACGCTAGCTGCCTCAATACGCCGGCTCATCAAACAAAGGTGTCCTGGAATCAGCAAGTGGCGCATGCACGACAGCCGGGCGACGCTGCTGCCGTCCCGGGTACGCGCCGTTCTCATACATCGACGGTCGCCTGATCATGGTTAACAAAACAAAAACGAAGCATCTTGTTTTTACGCGCCACAACACAAATAGTACCAGCTCTTGGCCACAGCTTGTTTTGTGTCTCTATCACCAACTTCAAGGTGCGCCCTACCTCGGCTCGAGACACAATCGCTCAAGTAGGCCTGGAATGGTATTCGACTCTATTGTCGATGTGGAGCGAAACTTACTCGAGAAAGATGCTTTGAATTTCGGAATGCACAATGTGTTCAGGAATTCCGCTCAATTAGCTGCCCAATCTTAATTTGTTCTGTGCCTACTGCAATTGCGATCACAACTCACAGAGGCTGAAGAAGGATGCTCTCTTTTCCGTCTCTTGGAAAACCCAAGTAGCGACCAAAGAGTGAACTTGTGAAGTGAGCTGAGCTGCATGCACAAAAGAGCAACGCGCGCTTTCCAGCTTCCTGTGCCTTCGCGCCCGTTCGCACCGGTGCGTACCCTCTGGCCCGCGTTTGCACCGAGCTTGTCCGCGTCGTCGCGCACGCACGCACGCACGCACAATCGGCCAAAATGGCGCACCAGCACAAGATGGGGCCCGTGTACGGGGTTGATCAATCAGCGGAGCTCGACCTGGCCTCGTGCAGCTTCCCGGACAACACGTTCCGAGCATGGAGCAAGTCGGGCGCGCTGGTGTTTGCAATGAAGACCCCGAATGAGGCGTGGGCTAGCGCAATTGCCGTACATGGGACGATGGCCGCCCTAGGAACATACACGGGAGGCCTGTACGTTGTTGATCTCGTTGGCAACGAGATTGTGCACACCCTCGTTGGCCATGAAGATGACGTGCTCAGCATCATCCATACGGATGCCCTGGTGATATCGGGAGCTTCGGACGGAACGATTCGCTTTTGGGACACAGCGGACGGCAAGAGTCTTCGCACAATCTCCATCGGTACGTGGGCGCTTAGTCTGGCCATGCAAGACAACGTGCTCGCAGTCGCACAAAGAGAGGCCTCCGTCGCTGTCTTTGATATACACAACGGCGAGAAAGTCCACAGTATTGACACAGAAGCCAATGCTGTCGCAATTGACGGGCAGCACCTGGTGACCGCGAGCGAGGACAACAACGTGAAGCTGTATTCCTTGCCTCACTACCAGCTTATTCACGTTTTGGAAGGTCACACAAACTGGGTGACATGCGTCGATATCAAGAACGACTGCATCGTTAGCGGTGGCTACGACGATACGGTCAGAGTCTGGGACTGCCGCAGTAAAGAGCAGGTTCATGTTCTCGAAGGCCATGCGCAGACAGTTCTCTCAATCTCATTACTAGGTTCCCAGATAGTCAGTGGAGGGTCTGATGGCACTGTCAGAGTATGGGACGCCCGTGCGGGTACCCTGTCCCGCCTCTTGAACGGTTCCGAGACGTTTGCGTCACTTCATGAAGTCTCCGAGCCCCTTCCCAAGGCGACTCCGCTTGCGGCTCCAGAAGAAACCGAGAATCACACTGAGGCCGTTCCGCAAGGAGGCCTAGAGAGCGAGGTCCGGTCGTCTCTGCTGGAAGTGCCCGTGGTTCAAGACGTCCCGCGGGACGAGCAAACGCGCTGCTCCAATCTTTTTTGCTGCGCGCTGCTGTAACACTGCGAGGCGACGAGGTGATCTCCCAGACACCCTGGGTTCCGGCTCGTTCTATTCTCATAATTATATGTGGGCGTCACTTCCCGCAGCAAAGTGATGCAAAGGGCATCAATCGGCGCCGATGGATGATGCCAGTCGCGATGCGCACGAGGCAAAAGCTGCGCAAAGCCCTGAGCCGTGCAATGTCGAGGACAATGCCAAAGCAAAGCAAAGCAAGGCAAGGCAAGGCAAGGCAAGGCAAGGCAAGGCAAGGCAAGGCATGTTGGGTCGCGCTCGCAGCAGACCCGCAACGAAAGCATCAAAGAACAGCCAAGAAGAGCCAAGACAAGCAACTCGAGGAGAACATAAGAAAGAAGAATGGCGTCCTCTTTTGCGTCGAAGACGGAGCAAAGCGGCGGCCTGGAGGTGAACAAAGGTCTTGAAAAGTGGAAGTCCGTGCTTCGTTACGATGCAGGTTACTGCGTGGCGTCTGGGATTGTCATGGCTGGCCTGAAGAACCCGCTTGGGATTCATGTTGGCGTCCCTCCGCAAGCGATGCTCGGCGTGGGCGTGGGCGCAACTGTCTGGGGCGTAGCCCTTTTCGTCGCGAGCCGCATGTTTACAGCCAAGGACGCCGAGACATGGCCGGGCTGGAGCAAGCTACTCGGCAACGCAAGCCTTGTCTTTGCTGCTGGAGTGGCCGTGGGCGCAGCTGCGGCGCCGAACGCCACGATCCTTGGACGTGGCCTCTTGGTGGCCACCGCGCTCGAGATCGCGGCGTTTGGATTATACGAGCGCCACATTGCGAACATGCACACGCGCGCCTAACTGCGACAAGTTCAATCTTCCTTCTTTCTTTCTTTCATTTTTCTTCTTCTTCTTTTGAGATCAAACAATCAAAACAAGCAATTCGCGTGCTACTTGGACCTGTTTCTCGTTGCCAAGTCGACCTACGATGCGTTCCCGTTTTACGACCGAACCACAATGTTCCTTCGCATCTTAGAGGCCATCAGCCAAAGAGGGACCAGCATTATTAGGCTCTACGCCAGTAAGCCCAGAGCAGCACTTACGTTGATCGGGATTTCGATGGCGATTATTAGGCATCAATGTTCATACAAAGGAAATAGAAGAAGAACAAGGCTTTTTGCTTTCAAAGAATGCTTTTTTCTTTTTTGTAACGGATCTCGCATAAGAATGCGAGCCCAAAAGCAAAACGATGGCAACCCTTCGTGAGGCACGAGCGCGCGTGATCGCGCAGCCTGGATGGCTCGACACACTAGATGTAGCAGTGGCCGCCTGTGTGCGCGCCTTTGTTGAAGAAGAGGCGCGCGAAACACCACAGGGCGAGCTGCAGCCTCTGGCGTGGGAGATCATATTTGATGTCATTGGCGAGGACTTTGCCGAGACACATTTTGCAAATCGAAAGCGTAATCGCAGACTACTTGAGATACCGTATCTCGTTCCAGAAATGCGCGTCGAGCTGTGCCGGGAAGTCGAGATGAGGCTTCTGGCTTTCATGAAGGAACATTTAGCCGCTGATGCGTCTCAGGCGTCATTTGTGAAAGTCTGCGAACAGCTAGCTCTCGAGAACCCGACAGGTCGCGCAGACACGCTCGGCGCGATGCTGAGTGCCGATCTTACAGGCCATGGCCATGACCTTCCATTGGCTTTGCATCTGGGCCACACGTCTCCGTGCACATTGGTCGCTGATCGGGATAAATGGGTCTCAGAGAGGCGGGAAAGTCGTCGCGCTCTGCTCATGGCCTGCCAAGGACGCTCGTTGCCGCCTTCCATGCGAAAGTACATTCTAACGGAGGCACTCGTTCGCGAGGACCTCGTCAAAGCCTGCGAAAAGCATATTCTTCAGGCTCGGCGCGAGCGTGACGCAGTGGCCAATTGGTCAGAGTCATGGGTTGCGCGCTCGGTAGCGGACGCACTCCGTCTTTTGCGAACGGACGCAGACGCACTTGGACCGCTTAATTTTAGTCATCTCGAGACCAAGTGCAAGCAGGTGCTCGAGCTGCACTCACAAATGACGGGCCGTCAGCATGGATCGCTTGCGCTGCCTCTGTTGATGCTTCTTCTTGATTTTCCGTTTGAATCCACGGCAAACTTGTTGGCGATGCTGGAACGTCTTCGTGAGATTTTGCCACCTCGCGCTCGGACATTGCAATTTGCGCAATCCTTGTGGGCCCGCATTGTAGACCATGCGCCAGACCTGGCTGGCAAGGTGCGACGCGTCATCGAGGAGCATCGCGCTGCAGCAGCCGCCGTAGAAATCGAGGAGCCTCACGTGCTTTTGCTGGACTGGGCAGAGTCAGCGCTTGTGGGCTGTGTGAAAATTAACGTCGCGCGATATGTATGGATGCAGAGCCTAATTCCGGGCCTTTTGGATGCGGAGGTTCCGTCTTGGGACCTCGACATGTTTATGAGTCAATGCGTCAAAATCTTTTGTCTAGCGGGAGAATCTATTGGACTAGCGCAGAGCGTCTCTGAGCTACAACGGGCGGTTCGCGAGAAACCGCGCAACCTCTCAACGCGAGCCCTGCGCGAAGCTTCATGAAAAACAGCAAGAAGAAAAAAGGAAGAGGGAGGGGCCGCGCCCATGACGCGCGTGTGGGCGTGCGTTCTATTCCGGGCCTGGAAACATCCATGTACATGCATGACGCAAGGTAAAGCGAATCCGTAACACCAACCTTTAGACATGGGGCAAGGCAAGCTCCAAGAGAAGCTTGAGCTGCGCGTCATTAAGAATTTCAACTTCGGCGCGGCTGTACATGGACATATTCGATAGTGCTGGGAAACCTGCATCAACGAGCACGCGGACGGCACGTTGCAGGCTCTCGTGTGTCAAGGGAATCTCCCCATCCAAAGCACGTTGCAGCAGCTTTTTCACCCCGTCCGCCGGCAATTGTGGGGACTCAGATACTTCTCTGGTCTCTTTGTCCTTTAAAGCATCCAGAGATCCATCGAATTTTAGATCTCTTTCCGACCTGTGCAAGTTAGCGAACGTGTCGCTGATTTCTCGCATGAATTCGAAGTCGCCCTCGTCGAATTCTTCTTCCCAAGCCGCATCGTTGTCGTCTTCTGCTTTGCTAATTCTTAACGGGGAAGTTTTCTCAAAGGGGGTCAAGGCCTGGTCCCATGTGTCGCCTTCGCCGGAAATTGTTTCCCAATCCAGATTTTCCAGATCCTTTGAATCGACGCGTCCTGGTTCGGCGTGTCGGATTGCAGCCTCAAGAAGCCCGGGGTACTTTTCAATCATCTCGTCGGCAACGGCCTCAATATCGTGGAATCGACCACTGTGGAGAAGTTCTCTGCACTTGTTTTGCACGTCTTTCCAAGGGTCTCGATAAACCCTCAGCGCCTCCGCATCATTACCATGGTGAATTGCTTCAATTTGTCCATTTCGAGCCATTGCATCGGCGTCATCGTGCAAAGCAGCAGAGAAGGCGGGGATGTGGAGCAGATTGCGCAAGAGAATCCCGGTTGGCTCCTTTGCGGCTTCGTCGAGGATACATTTCAATTCGTCGCCGTGGAGGCGGCCACTTTCGTGAAGCCATTCAATTCTCTTTGCAAGCTCTAGGTAGGATTCCAAAAGGTCGGCAGGAAGCATTTCTGGCCCACTCTCGTGGTCCTTTGTAAGGTCATCCCATCGATCCACTTTCTTCTGCACACCGCTGAAGTGAGTGTTGCCATCGTTGTCATCATCATCATCATCATAGTTGTCGTCGTCGTCGTCATCAAAGTAAAAGTCATAATTGAAGTCTCCATCGATGTCGAAGTCGAATTCAGAGTCAAGATCGTCACAATCGGCTTGAAGATCCATGAAACGAGCGTCGCGAAAAAAACTTTCTCCATCTTGAAGATGCGCGTCCCCAAAGGCTGCATCGTGCTTTAACGAGGCATCTTCCGAGATCTCCCATATCTGATGATAAGGAAGAAAGTTTTCTGCAGGCGGCGCTGTCAATTTGGGCGGGACGCTGAGACGCTCCACGAGATGATCATAACGTCCGACAGAGGCAACTTGGGGGACGCCTCTTGCTTTCTCGATTTCGCACGCGAGGTCAGCAAGGAATTCCATGTGGAATATGCCACTTGGAAGCTCGTAATAGATGCGTTCAAGATGTCGAGGGTGGCCCACCTCACCAACAAAGTCCTCCAGATTGAAAGATTCAGTGACTCCCAGTCGAAACGAGGCGCACGAGGCCTCGTACAATGTCGAACACGCCCCTTTGGCAACGGCAGCCCACACAGCATTCCATGCAGTATGGTTTTTGTCACAGTCGGTCTCGAAGAGATCACCAAAGACAAGTTTACGTAGCACCTTGGTGTTTTGGGGGCGCAACACTGTCCAGCGGCCCTGCGTGATGCCTTTTTCAAGATCTTCCATCGGGAAAACCTCGAGACCACCGTAGTAGTTGACGCGTCCGTCGCTTGGCTCTCGTGTAGATGCGCACGAGACGTGCAGGCCCGAAGCTCCAAGCGGCCGGGCATTGGCTCGAGGCTCACCATCAAAAATTATCGAGATTGCATCGCCTGTGGCCCCGCCATAAAACATGTTGGGCCGACCGCGTTTCTCGTCGTCGACACTCTCCCACGCTGCAATGGTCATCAAGAGCGAGTGTTCTGAGCCCTCAAGGTCTTGCGCAGGCCACGGAAGGCTTTCAGCCACTCTTACAGAGGCTGGATGTCCATTGAGGTCCTTTTTGAGGTTGTCCACGCCTAGCAAACGAAGTCGCCCCCCAATGCTGCAGCGTGGCCATCTGAGCGTCGCGTCGACGTGGACGCGAGGCTTGTTGAGCGAGATGCCAACATAACTATCACTCGTAGCTCCATCCTTTACGTCTGCCTTGACGAGAAGAATGAGCTGCTGTCCAGCAAAGGGGTCGGTCATTGCAGGATTGGCGTGAAGAATGCATCCTTCAAGGTCATGCATATTGTCAAACCAGTCCTTTTCAATCGAGAAACTGGCAGCAGCCTTGGGCTTGGAAATGTACTCGTGGACTTCCTGTCGAGAGCTGGGATACAGGGCAAGGGGTCGAACGCTTCCGTTGAGCGCCTGAACCCTTCCCATTGCATCGACACGCTCGCTCGTGTAGGGATCAGATTCGTTATCACAGTCGGGAGTGATCCAAGACAGGGCACCGCACGGAGCATATGTGTCAGTCCGCAGCGAGTCGCGGACATTCTCGAGACTCATGACGGTTGCTCGCAAGAGTTTGCTGATCAACTGTGCTTGCTCTGCGGGATTTCTATACTTTGACGTGAGCTGTAAAGCAGTCATGGACGGATGCTGGTCCAAAGGGAGCGCCGTGCGGAAATCAGCGGCGATAGCGCGGCGTTGAGCAATGAGCAGACCCTGGATGGAGGGATACCACGTTTTCACCCCTGGCGTGCCGAGCTCCGAGACCTTGACGCTTGGCGGGCGAGAAAATAGACGCGCTCCAGCGTTTTGGTCCGATGGGTCGTGTTGTTGTCGGAGCTTGCGGCGCAGCGTGTCTTCAAGATGCGGTGTGACCTGTAAAAGGTGGGCATCGGCATGAAAGTCGCGAAGCCTCTGCATGGTGAAGGACGCGATGAAGTCCTGTTGCGCAGGCTTTGGCGGAGGCGCTCTCCCCGCGAGCTCCTCCTTCACCATTGCATGCATGGACAGAGGTTCATCGTCGAAAGGTCCATCGGGCCACATGACGGCGTCCTCGTACGCGACTCGATGCCCCGTCCAGATGCGCAGCAAGTTGAACGTGCTAAAGACACCGCCGGGCGTTCGGTCGAGCTCCCGCGCGAGCTTGAGCGCCCTGCGGTACAGACGCGACGCCTCGAGCGTCGCCATTGTCGCCTCGCTACGGCGCCTGCGCGCACGCGCAGATTGGCCACTGCTACTCTTTTACAAGGTCACGAGGTCGTCTTGGTGCGACCTCAGCTCGCGTCACCACCACTGCGCTACTCTTGACTTGGGAAAAGACTGTGACACCGACGCCTCGCAACGTTTGCGAAGAAGAGAAGGGCGGGTCGGTCATCAAAGCTTTGACGAGCTGCAAGACAATCAACCGAGCATTCGGGCCCTGTGGCTTGCGTGACACATTTACATCAAGAACATTTTCGTTGGCATGCTCGAATGACCTTCTGGGAGACTTGCGAATCTCGACCACTTCTGCGCAAGCAGCCTATTAGTAAAGAAGAAAGAAAAGATGACTGGGTCGAATAGAAGTTAGAAGATGAAATATCAGGTCTACGTGCGAGGCGTTTGTGAATGAATATACATGGCCGAAAGCAACGACGGCGAAGCTCGCCATTCGCGACTTAGTCAAACCATTCCTCGTAGCTGGTGTGGTCATCGATATCGGATGCATACAATAACTGAAGACTCGAAGGGGCGTCACGCGATTCCTCGTACTGGCACTCGAAGCAGTGCATCTCGCCAAAGTGCTCAAATCCAAAGTTGTTCATGGGAAAGGCAGGAACTGGGTCATCACGGTACACGAGGCGAAGCTGGTAGTACTGATTGTGCACCTTGTCGCTATCGTCGTTGACAAGAACGCGTGGAGATCCAAAGGTAATCGAAGCCATTCGCTCGGGGTCCCAAAGGCCTTCTGAATAGACGGCAAAACCAAAGAGGTTGGCAAGGGCGCCACCGCGAGAATAGCCAGCGATCATGAGCACATCGTTCTCCATGTCGCAGACGTCTTCCACGCGCTCCCACACATCATGGCGCAGACCATTGTAGGCGTTGACAAAACCGGAATATCCCTTGCCAAGTGTTTTGTAGCTGCCGTTCGAGTCGTCGTCGCAGGTGTTGTACCTGAGGCACCACCCGAAGAAGGAGAAAGCGCATCCGCACTCCTCGGAAGGCGAGCCACTCTCGTTCCCGTTTTCTTCAATGGACAAGATCTTCGTTTTTCCGAGGTCAAGATTGTCAACCCAGTCCTCGGCATCGTTGGTCTCCTCGGAGACGATCCAGCACAGCGAGTTTCCGGGCTCGAAAATCGTGTCATTCGTTCTCGTCACCTGGACTCTGTCATTCTCATAAATCACGGCGAGCTCGTCATCGTAGGTCGCGTTCTCGATCTGCGCCCACGCTTCTTGCGCGATGCGAAAGTCTAACTCCTCGAGTCCGCGCACAGTCTCCTGCGCCCTCGCTTCGCTCGCGAGTCCTGCTGCCGCGACGGCCGTCGCCGCTGCGAACGCTGCAATCGCCACCATCAGCTCTCCGAACCGAGTCCCCTGTGTTGCTCGTGACAGTCACCACCGAGGGGCCGAGCGTGCGTGCGTGCGTGCGTGGAACGAGGTCGGCTCCGGCGCTGTGTTAGGGTTGTTGCAGGTTTCGCTTTTGCTTTGCTCTGGACAGCTGCAGCTGCTGCTGCTGCAGACGTCTCTGCAGCTGGCCGCTGTCGTTCTCCTCTTTTCGCGCGCCATCTTCGGGGGCCGATGGCTTCCGAACGAGGCTTCCGAACTCCGAGTCCGGCTCTAGTGACCATCTTCGACTCATTGACGTCCTCGACCATTGTGTGCGCCACTGCTGCTTGTGGGAGGATCAATCAACCAAAGAACCAAAGAACCACTCGATGGCCGTATCTCTTTCTTCAAGTTCCTGCCCATGGAGAACTGGCGTGGGTGTAGTATGTTGTGGCAGGCTGGCAGACTGGCAGACTGGCAGCACATTGGAATCGGTAATACCGGCCGAACTGGGCCGACGAGGGAAACGAAGTTGGCTCGTCATCGGTCGCACCGCGTCGACCAAGCATGGCAACTGGCGACTGGCTGGCCAATTGGCCTTGGCGGCTGGCCGATGACCGAAGGAGTCGGGAGAACCCGATATAAAGAGCCCAAGCAGGCCGGTTCTTGTTGTCGTCGCTCGCCCGTCGGCCGAATTCGAGAGTTTGAGACGATGCGAAAACTTATCCATGACTCTGTGCAATCAATGATGGCAGCAGTTCGCATCGTCAAAGCGCTTCAACACGACCAAGACGTTCAGAAGACATTTTGTTCTCAACGACATCACCGACCGCACGGGTCGGGGCACGAGGGCGTATCTTTGCTGGCTGATCTATCGTTGCTTGCAAGCTTTCGATCACCCACGAACATGACCTTTCAGGTTGCTGTTGGTTGATGTCCATTGTGTCGCACGTGTCTCTTTATGGCTTAGACGGACGCATGGGCGCAAGGAAGTCTTGACAAAAGCCACATGAAATACAAGTCCCCTCGCAAGCACAACTCATTCTCTTTGACGCACCATGGATCGATCGATGGCCGTCAATTAGCAAGGAGAAAGCAAAGGTCTTGCGCACATTATTCACTGACCCCGCCCTGCTGTGCCATGTATGCGTGCCCTCGGCAACCAGCGCCAGCGGCAGCGCCCTCGCATCCTGACGCTTCACTGTCAGGGCTACTGCGAAAAGACCGACTGCGAAAAGTGCAGACCCCGAACCAATCGCATTGCTGTAACGGCTGCTGCGCGGAGACGCAGCCGCGACGTTGAGCGAGGGGGTCCGGGCGCCAGACAAGGGCAGGACGCGAGACGTTGCGCGCGACATACAGGATGGAGGACCCCTTTGTGCAGCAGCAGGAAGCTCTCCTGCGTCGTATCACGAACTCGGCCGAGCGTCTCGCCGAGGTGGTCGAGGAGGTGAACGGCGAGCTCCAACACGCTGAGGCTTCTTATGCGCGGATTGAAAAGGCGCATGCTGTGTGGAAGCTGTACGAGACCAAAATGCAAAAGCCTGGCGCTGGGGGAAAACCTGGTGTACCATAGATTGACAGTGAGTATTCATCTTTTCCAAGAAAGAGCTTTTCCCCAATTGAGGCCGGCCGACAGGCAGCTTTTTGGTTATTGTTGGCAATAGGATGGCATTGCTTTTGTTGTCATGCAAAGCAGCTTTAGCCGTCTCGTTTGCATTCGATAGCGAACTTGGCGCAAGATTCTGCAACAAGAAAGACAGTAAGGGAGAAAGAAGGAGAACGGAAAAGTTGGGAACGAAAGGAAAGGACTTGCCGGATTCGAGCCGCGGAAAACGATGAAATACACAATACAGATTTTTTTGTTATGTAGATATGATCAAGATTTGCCACGGAGACGGGCAGAACGATGCTGATCCTTGATAAGGAAAAGAAGGCGGAACAGTTGACGAGCTAGCGTTTCACCACGAGACGCGCGCACCGCTCGAGTCATACTACTTTGTTTGACTCTTAAATGGCATCCGGAGCGTTGCGCTCGACCTTGAGCCAGTCCATGTACGTGAGGCACGAGTGGTACGGACGATCTGCCTGCGCACGCACAAAGTCTGACTCGAGAATCTCGTTGGGATCCTCGTAACGCAAGGATACCGGGTCGAGCGCGTTATGGAGCTGAAGGATGTCTTCGGCGCCGGGTCCAGGGTGCACAAGGACTGGACTGCCAAGCACGAAGACGTGAAACTTGATGCCGTGGTCTTGAGCAAGGGCCTCTGCATGGCCCTCGCGAATGAAACAAAGCGTACACCATCCACCGTGCGAGTGGCACACGAGGTTGATGGTTTTGATGTTGGGGTTCGCCTCGCACATGCTCTTCATGTGCCTCTTCATCTTGTCGGCGACGGTCACAGCCTGCGGTTCGAGCTGGGAACGAATGCCATCCATGGAGGTGGCAATGACGCGTTCCCTATAGCCTGTGTCCAGATACGAGTCGACGGCCACGGCGGCGGCGGCCATGAGCGCAGCGCCAAAGGCGAGGCCGGCATTTTTCCGCACAAGGCTCGTGACACGTTCGTGAGGGATGTCTCTCGCAAGCGTCGGATTGTGAATGTGCACAGCAGGACACCCGAAGATGTCGAGGAGCTTGGCCTTGTTGGCGGTCCACGTGGCCTCGTCCTTGGGGTTAAAGAGTCCATTCACAAAGACTGTGACCTCGTCGCCATCGATTGTCTCGACGAGGGTATCGTCCGGCTGCTCTGCGTTGTCCATTGCGTCGATCTTGCGCGTGGCGCTTCGCTTGAATTGTCGAGCGAGCTCGGCGAGGTGACGTGGAGGCGCGGAAGGTACTTTTCAAGATCTGCTCCGCTCTGCACTCTGCACTCAGCACTCAGCTCAGCTCTGCTTTGCTCTGCTTTACCGTCTTTCGTTGCGATCGCTCTCTCGTGTCGGGCCCACTCTCACGAGGCCCTCTTTGTCCGCGCTCTCCGTCCGCGCTTCGGGCCCGCTCGCTTGTTTGCTCCAGTTCTGCGCGCAATCACCATCATGCCTCATCTCTGCCTGGCCTCGTCCGGTCTGGTCCGTCTTGGAGGCGAGTGCAGCTGCCGCGGGAAAGGCGACGTACCCGCCCGCCCTCGCGCACACGGCGCGCCTCGCCTTCTCCACGTACCAACGCCTCCATGCCTCTACCTGGAAGAAGCCGCGATGACGCGGCGTCCGCCCTGCGCGAAGCATGAGAGTGCGAGGTCCGACCGCGCGCCGCTGCGTCGCCGCCGCCGCCGCCGCGTCGTCCGCGCCGCCGCCGCCGCGTCTCCGCGCCTCCGCGACGCCGCGCAGCAGCACGCCGCGCTCTGCAGCCGCGCACGCCGCGGCCTCGCGCGCGCGGGGAGGGGGGAGGCGGCGGCGCGGTCTCTGGGTCTCCGTTCATCGTCGTCTTTGTGTCATCATCATCATCATTATCATCATCACCATCATCATCATCTTTATCTCTATCTTCATCAGGGTCGCCGTCGCCGCCTCGCTGCAGGCGGCGGGAAGGCAGTCAGGCAAGCAGCGCTCGCGCCGCGCCTTCGCCTTCGCCGCCAGGTCTCTCCCGCGCACGCCTGCGCGCTGCACAAACTTGCGCAGGGCACAAGTCGGGGCCCGCGCGCGTGCTCGTCGCCTTCGCGCGTTAGTTTGGCGCACCATAAACGAAAGAGAGGCGGCCGCCGGTACCAGAGATCGGGACCGGCCGCGGCATGCGCCGCAGCATAAAGACGCGCGGGCTGGGCGCGCTGCAGCAGCTGCAGCAGGTGCAGCTGCAGCAGCGCGAAAGCCGCGACGAGGCGCGCGAGAGCGTCGAGGGCGGCGAGCACAAACTGCGCGGCGCGGAGGAACTTGCGGCCGGCTCGCCGCGCCGCGTCGCAGGCGGGCGGGGAGGAGGGCCTGGGCGGGGCCGAGCAGGTGAGCTGCGACCGGGAGACGCCACGCCCGAAGGCGGTCTTTCCTCGCCTCCGTGCCAGCGGCGAGAGCGGCAAGGCGCAGCGGCCCCGCGGCGGACGTGCGCAGCGGCAGGGCGGCGCGCGGGGCGGCACAGGCCCTCGGGAGGCGAGCAGCGAGGGCTGGCCTTCGGCAAGGCGCGGTGTACGGGGGGCACTAGCTAGCAGCGGGCGCATCGTGGCAGCCATCGTGAATTGGCGCACCGGGGAGGGAGGACGACCGCCCCGAGGACCTCGAGCTCAGCGGCACGCCCGAAGGCAGGCAGCAGCAGCAGCAGCAGCAAAAGCAGCAAAAGCCTGCAGCTTGGCAGAGACGTCCACGGGGGAGACCAGAGCAGAGCAGAGCAGAGCAGAGCAGAGCAGAGCAGACCTTGGTTGTACGGAGCGAGGGCGACCTCGTGGAGGGCGGACCCGGAGGGCGGCCAGACGAAGGACAGAGACCTCATCCCATCTCGAGACTCGACTCGACTCGACTCGACTCGACTCGAGCTCCTGCGAGCGGCTGCGGCAGACGTGCAGCAGCAGCCAGCAGACCTCTTCTCCTCCTTGGACGCGCGCCAAAGAGGCATCGCCTCGCCTCCGCAAGCCAAGGCCAGCCAAGCGAGCAAGGCCATACATCCACCAAGAGAAAGTCCCACCTCGCGGCAAGGCCCCCAGCAGGCAGGAAAAGAAAGAAAGAAAGGGCGGCGTGAGAGAGAACGCGCCCCAAAAGCAAGCAAAGCAGGCCATTTCCGCCTACATCCCGCCTCCGCATCGGCCCCGCGCCGCGCGCAAGCAAGCAAGCAAGCAAGCAAGCAAGCAAGCAAGCAAACCAGCCGGCGCAGACCCGCGCGTCCCGGCCTTCTCCCGCGCGCTCGGGGCTCGCCGCCGCGCCAGTGCTCGCTCGCCTTCACTGCATCGCCTTGCGCTCCCTCCCTCTTCAATTCGCCGTCACTTCGATTCACTTCGCTTCAATTCAATTCAATTCAATTCAATTCAAGTCAATTCGCCTTCTCGCCTCGGCACGTCCGGTCCTTGCCGCGCAGACAGACCGCGAGGCCGCTCCCGAGCCAGCGCGGAGAGAGCGAGGCGGCCGCGCGCGCGCAGGCGGAGAGAGCGAGGCGCGGCGTCGCGGCGGCAGCGGCGGCAGCGGCGGCATCGAGCGGAGGCAGGCAGACCCCTTTCGAGAGAAGGCAGAGACGCCGTGCGCCCCGGGGCGGACGACGCGCGGCGCCGCGACGCCAGCAGCCGCGCCCGCGAGAGCGCGAGCGAGCGCGCGAGCGCGCGAGCGCGCAGGCGGGAAGCCGCGCCCGTCGAGCGTCCACCGGCCGCGCGCGCGCGTGCGAGCGAGCGAGCGAGCGAGCGAGCGAGGCTGCGCGGTTCGCCATCGGCCGAGGCCAGCGCCCGCCCGCCTACCTGACCTGCCCGCCTGCCGCGCAGGGAGTCGACGCCCACGGAGCGGAGCCGAGCGGCGCCGCGCGCGAGACGCGGGACGCGAGCGAGGGAGAGAGAGGAGAGCGCTGCCAGCCGGGCGCCCGCGAGCCCCCGCGCTCTTCTTCTTCTTCTTCTTCTTCTTCTTCACCCGCGCCACCGAGACGACGACGTCGGAGCCAGCCGCTGCGTAAGAGTGCCTAGGGAGTAGTTAGGGGGAAAAGGCGAGAGAGGGAGTGCGCGCGAGGAGCGCGACACACAGCGTCTCCAGTCACCATGATGATGCCAGAGCCCATCGTGAAGGCCTCCTTCGAGGACGACCGCTTCGAAGACAGGTACCAGCGCAACAACAAACGCGGCGGTCTCAAAAATTTGCGGTGCTTTCCGATCTGTTCAGCTCAACACAAGGAGCGCGGCTTTTGTGGACGCTCCGTCGTGGTCAACGTCGAGGGCCCCCTGCTCGAGGAGGAGGACGCGCCCGAGCTCGTCGCCATCGCCGAGTTCGTCCCCGCCGACGCCACCGAGCTCACCTTCACGCCCGGTCAGGCCTACCCGCAGCAAGACATCGACAGTGGGGTGCGCACCAGCGAGTTCCCGCTGCGCCCCTTGATGCAAGCCGTCTTGGTGCGCAAGGACGATGGCGAGAATGAGACGTCCAAAAAGCAAGTCTTTGAGTTCAACCGTCGACGAAAGGGATGGCATTACGGCTGGGCCGCCAACAAACACTCGTGCAACACCCTTCACTGCCTCCGCATTTTCATCTTGGCGCGTCAACCCGACAACACGCTCGTCTGTCTGACCACCTTTGCCTCTTCTTCCTTTGTGCTGTACTGCCGTCGCCGTCGCCGCTTTGTAAAGGAGATCCCGGCCTCGGCGCAGGCCCCCGCACCTGCTGCCTCGCCGGCGTCTTCGGCCTCCTCTGGCGACGAGGCCCCTGTCGAGACGACGCTCAGTCCCACCAGCCTTAAGCGTGCGCGCCCAGCGTGCGCAAGCGCCTCCACCAGTCTTCGTCCCAACAAGACCGCAAAGAAGCAAACTTCCGCAACGGCGCCGGCAGCAGCAGCAGCAGCGGCAGCGGCAGCGGCAGCGGCGGGCACAGCAAGCGACAACGAGAGCGAGACAACTGTGTTTCTGGATGATGCGACGTCGCGTCTGAACTTGCTTTCGCAGGCGTCGGTCCCCAAGCCCGAGGTCGTGACCGGAGCTTCGCCGCGATCGAGCTCGCTTGATCTTGCCCACTTCCTCGTAAGTCTGTCTCAGAGCTCTTCGAGCGCGACTTCGAGCCCTAGTGCAACCTCGAGCCCGAGCCCGACGCCGAGCGAAACCGTGAGTCCAGTGCCGAGTCCCGGCAAGACGGCCCCCTTCAAGGACGTCTGGCTCACTGCGGCAGCACACAACAAACCACTCGTGCCCGAAATCAAGACCGCGCCTGCGAAGGAAGTCAAAGAGACCAAGGCCATGCAAATGGTGCGACAGTTGCTTCGGCAGCAGACACAGCAAATGAAGCCGCAGCGCGAAATGTTTGGAGGCGTATCTGCAATGAACGATTGGCCGATCCTGACCACCAACAACAACAACAACAACAACAAAAAGCAGCATCTCCTCTCGGTGACCAAGGAGCTGGCAGGTGTTGGCGCCGAGACCCCGGGAATGGGTTTTGCAACGCCGCAAACGCTCAAGGAGAAGCTGCATGCCCTTGATCTCTTGCAGCGATCCTTGGGTCTTTCCTCTGCGCTCGTGGCCCAGCTTGCCAAGACCAGCTAAGTTGTCTTGGTTCCTTGTCAAGAGTGGGCCGGTCTTCGTTGAGCATAGCACGAGCGTAGGGGTAACCAGTTGCTGCTCGCCTTGGTCAGAGGCCCACTTTCCGAATTGATGTCAACAATAGAACCCACGAACCGAAAGCAAGTTTTTGTTTTGCATGACTGTTCCTTTTTCCCTTTCTTCTTGGAGTACTGAGGGGGTGCGGGGCAAAAATACGCACTTCGCAACCAAGCAGTCCTCAACGAGGCAATTCGGAACGCAACAAATGACGCACAGCTCAAGGGATGGAAGGCGAGCATTTTGTAAAAACTAACCCGTAGAAGAGGGGCCAGAACGCATGCATACACGTCAAAAGTAGTCCGTTGAGTTGCGCCATTTTTTTGTCTGGTCGACTTCTCTTTCCCCTTCAACTTATCGACATTCATGTAATGGGCAGCTTGCGATGCGCGACCAAATTTCATATACTCTTTTTCTATCGGTTCATCTTTCTGGACGCATCGTGGCGTGGAGCAAGCCATTGATCGAATGTGCTCTTCGCCTGACACAGCAGTTTATCTAAAGAAAATTGTCATGCTCCTTTTTCTCTCTTTTTCCTTCATGGGATGGACTTTTCTTTTTACTCGTTGGCAGTTAAATGTGTATCATCAATCCAGTTACTACGGTCTTTTATAAAAAGAGAAATTATGCGGTAATGTCGGCAATCTGACGCATTTGGTCGAGCGTGAGCTGACCTGGCGCGGTGGCAGTCTCGGGGGAGAGCGCCACAAACGTGAAGGGCGCACCAAGTTGCAAAGCTGCCATGCGAGTAATTTTACCGGGTGCTCCCATGCCCAACGCAACCGTAGGAAACTCCGTGTTGTAAAGCGCTAGCACACGAGCCGCGTCCTGGTGCGTCTTGCATGCGACCGCGACCTTGGCAATGTCTGCCCCGTAGGTTTTGCAGGTTTCAATAATCTCTTGCAGCTGCGCATCAGCTGGCGTCTCTTCGTAATTGTGGTAGGAGACAACGACCTTGACACCATTACTTTTCGCAGAGGCGATAATGGCCTCGCGGTATTCTTGCGGCGCCTCGATCTCAAGGTCGACCATTTGCACACCGCCGCCGTCCATAAGGGAGGTGAGCAAGTCCTTGCGCTCGTCTGTAAATCCGGGGACCTTGAGATCGCGGCACGTGAGCACCTTGGTCACCTTGCGCGCGCACAGCTCGGCCATGGCCGCGTCGTCCACCTCGCCGCCGCCACGCACGCTCATGAGATCAGCACGCAGCTCGGTCATCTCGCCCTCGCGAAGGCCATCGAGAATTTCGCCGCACGCCTCCGCGGTACGCTCGCTAACGCTAGCGCACAGCATCTTCTCTTGCCCCTTGTGCCCGCGGCCGCTACTCTCTCCGCGCGCTAGGTCGCTCCTTGTCGTCGCTCACTCCGCGGTGTGATGGAGAAATGAATGAAGGATGGGGTCCGTGTTGCGTGCTTGTTCCTGCCAAAGACACAATGAAGTGACCCGGCCTTTGGTCTCAACATGGTGGAGAAGCAGCAGCAGCAGCAGCGCAATGGTCACGTTACCATGGACGTCGCTCGTCGCGTGAATTGCTGGAGGAGCTTTGTGTTGTGACCAAGAATCTGTGAATCGTGTCGCACTTGGCTTGACAAGAAAGAGCAATGTCGATTTGAGGCAAAGCAAGCGCCGAGATCGAGCGAGATTGAAATGCCTGCATGTGTAGAATAGAGGTATATACGAAACTTGCACACTTGCAGCGTGGGAATAGATTCAAGCGACCTATTCATATCCTTCATTCGTCCCAGCACATGTCTGCTCTGCACTATCGCGTCTGCGAATGGTCACATGTTGTAAAATAGGCTGACTGTCAGTTTCACTGTCAGTGCGTGGAATCCCGTTCCTCTGCTGGGCAGGACAAGTGTTCAAGGCGTTTAAAGTAAAACAAGACATCTTTAAAAGTGAGTTGATGTTTCTCCAGAGAAAAACAAGACGCGTGTCTTCAAGACGATTCTTCACTTTCAAAAGGAGGACACCTATCTTTCGATCGATCGATCGATTCCCTCGCTTCCCCCAACAGGACAGTAGTGGACGTCGAACGTGCTTGTGTCCTCTCGACATCATCTGCGCAATGCCTTGCTCTATCCTTCTTACATTGACTGTAAACATCTGCAGCTCTCGCTGGTCTTACGAGTGCTCGTTGATGGGACGACTTGTCTTCTCAGCAGCAGCTGCAGCAGCAGCTGAGGTGATAAGCAGGAGATCCTCGTGAATCGTTACGTTGCCTAGCATTCTCTCATTGTGCGCGGAGGCTCGAGGACTGGGCGCGGCGGCAAGCGATGGATTCGCACGCAGCCACTGCGAGCCCGTCGCTGGGCCCGCTCGCAAGACGCTGCAGTGCTCAGAAAGACCTCGACGCCGCAACAGATGACGATGAGTCTGACGGTGACGAGCAGCAGCAAGAGCAGCAAGGGCAGGCGCAGCAAGGCGTGCAGGCAGGAAGTCGGCGACGCGGGCGGCAAGATCAAGAGCAAAGTCCACGTGATGTAAACGCAGCCAAGTCGAGCAATGATCGCGGTAAACGTGAAGATGCGGCTCGCGAGGGAGGAGACAATCGAGAGCGTCTTCACGCGCGCTTCGCGCCACTCACGCGCACCGTGGAGGATGACAGAGGGTATAGCATTGGAGGCGAGGACTCGCATGGAGGCATGCCGCCACTCGAATTGCCCGAGCGAGGGTCGCAACAGATGATGCCGCTGTCGGAGAGCCCAAGCAAGTCGCGGCTCTTGATTCGGGGCGCCAGCTCGTTCAACATGCATGCGGCGACGCTTGGAGAACTTACGGTAGGAACTAATACGGGCGATGCGCAGCTCCGCGCGTTATACGATGTCGATACTGTCATGCAAGAAGTAGCCCTTCTTGAAGGCGAGGCCGAGCGTCGCGTGGGGATTGCGCTTTTGGACGCCATCGAAGTCCTCGACGCCTCCTCGTGGGGGCGATCGCACGTTTCTGATGTGCGATACGTCTGTGAAGAACTCTTGCCGCTGTGCGCGGGTATCGACCACCTACCTGCGAGTCTGGGAAGTCTCGAGGCCTTTGTGTCTGCTCGTGTGGTGCTGGAGCTAGTCAACTTTGTTGTTGTTGAACTCCTCAAACAGCTCGAAGAGCTATCTGGCCATTTGGCATTTTGGGAAGATCTCGAGGATAGCCCTATGCGAGTGCAAATCGTGCTCATGTGGCAGCGGCCGCGCAAGTGGCGTGGGTTGGCAAGGTCGATTCGGTATCTCGACGATCTTTCACTCAAGCAGCTGGGCCAGCTGGGACGACTCAAGGAGCTTGCTCTCCAGTTTGAGGATCTTCGTTCGCAGCGTGGAGTGGCCCATCTTACTCTCGCAAGCATGTATGAGATTGCAAGCGCACTCGAGGTGCAAGAGAGTGCTTCGTCTGTGGCGGGTTCGATGACCTCTGAGGCGAGCGGAGGCGTGGCCCGTTTCTGGCCCGTCTTTTGCAGCGCCTTTGATGCCCTTGAGCAAGTCTTTGGGCAGCGCCTCGACGGTCTGAAGCAAGTGCCACGGCACATCAAGTACTGGCCGGAGGTGATGGCTGTGTCTGCATTGGCACTGGGTGTTGGTGCCTTTGCGGTGTCGCGCTGGGACGCAACGCTTGCAAGCGCGGGTCGGGTGGCTGACTCGATGCATGAATTCTTTGTGGAGCACGTGGTCAAGCCGACAGCGACGTTGGTGGATGAGCTAATTTTTGACCGCATGCTGCAGGTCTCGGACGCAGAGGCTATGGCGGACGCCCAGGCAAGTCTGGGTCGAATGCTGGAAGACTATGTTCGTGAGTCGGACCCGTCGTTGGCGGCCTCGGAACGTGCTCGCATTGTCCGCGAGCTCGACGTGTCTGTGCTGAGTCTGCGCTACGAGACTGAGATGAAAAAGCCGTTTGCGAGTTTGGTCTCGGGCGATCTTGTGCGTATGCTCTTGATCCAAATGCAGCATCTCAAAAAGGAACTCTTGGGCATCATGTCAACTTTGGATGAGCTGATGCGCGAGAACCAGTTCAATTTGCAGGTGCTAGCCCTCATGCCAAGTCTGGTGCTTGCGGCTTCCGTGCAGCAGTTTGGATCCCAGGTGCTCTTTGCTTTGCGTGGAACAAAGCGATCGCGACGATTCGTGTATGCAGAGACGCGGGCGCGGCTGCGTGACGTTGAGCAGACGCTCAACTTGCATTTGGAGGACCAGAACACGCTCAAGGATGTGGCGCTGGGAAGGTTGGTACTGCAGGTCCATTTGCTGGAGAATTTGCTGTTTTCTAACCAAGCATACTTTGATCGTCACGAGCGGAGGCGTCTTGCAGAGGACGTGGGTGAGCTCCTTTCGGACCAGCTTTCCATTGCGCAAAAGCTCAACACGATCCACCGTATGCATCGCTCATACGAGTGCTTGGCTTCGGCGGCAGTGGCCTCTCCCTTTTCGCTCCGAGCCAAGCTTGCGCGGTTTTTGTTGTAGCGTAGGACGCCGCTGGTATTCTTTTTTTCTTGTAGGATAACATCGATTTTGGTCTTGTCATTGGGCAATTTGGGGTGAAGGAGGTGTCGTCAACAGTGTTTGCAGAAAGAACACAATTCTTGTTCTTTTTTCTTTTCTTTTTTCGCAAGCAAGAAGTAAGCCAGGGGCACTTTGCGAACGGGTAGCAGGACCTGGCGACGACATGCAGCAGTCTCCCTGTTCATACATTTTTTTTTCTAAAAATAGATGCAGTAGATGCAGCGCTGAGGCTTGTGCTATGAATCTCTGTTCCTAGGTAGGTAGATAGATGCAGCGCTGTGACTTGTTGTCTTATCTGGTCCATTGGCTGACAGTGAACGAGGAAGAGAAAAAAAGGAAAACACACCCAAGATATTGCAACCCAAGATGCATCGCCATGCGGAACGGGCGCGCACGAAACATTCCGGGAGATTCGTTCCTGAACCGTGCCGTGCGCGCGCCGTCTTCCCCGCGCCGCGCGCGTTCAAGTGCTGGAGCGTGCTTGCCCCCCGGCCAAGCGAGCCACAGCCGGGGACGCTTTGCTTTCGCGCGTCTGCAGACGCGTATACTTTCTTTTCGGAAACGGGACGATTCCGGAAACGTGGCGACAAGTTCTTTTGTGTTTTCGATTAACCAACCAAGTATCAAACGCAGGCCCTCACTGACAGGGACGCTCAAGATGGGCCGCGCTACTCGTAGGCCAGGCCGGGCAAGAAAACAGGACAAAACGGGACAGGCCATGCGGGCCTCTTTGGATGGTTTTGCAGACACAGAGGATCGGGAGGGCTGCGCCAATTGCAGGCCCCATCAGGTGCAGTAGCCACCACTCGTTCTCGTCCGGGCCCTCGGACCGACTCGACCATCCTCGGCCAAAGGTGACCGTCGCAGCGCACGAAGATGCGCATCCGGGACGAATCTGTGGCGCCGGTCCCGCCGCACCGCGCGTGAATCTGGCACATGTCTCGAATCTTGCGGTGCGCGCAAAGGAAGGGCTTGAAAGGAAGGGATGAATGGAAGGGAGAGAATCGCCGCCGTGTCGAGCTGCTCATGTGGACAAAAGGAAGAGGTAGCATCGCCGCCATGCCAAGCGGCCAATGTGGCCAACGATAGTGTCGATGCGGCAGTGGAGGTCATGCCCACGATTCGTCCCAATTCGCGATTGAATCTAGTGATACGATGGCTCGTGCCTGCGCCTGTCTGTGCTGGCCGCCGTCGCGTCTCGCAGCCAAGATGCAATGCGATCAACCCAGACGAAATAAACTCTTCTCAGACGAGACGAGCTTTAGTTGAATAATATGAGAAGGCGTGGGACGATTTTTCACTCAACATGGGACCCAAGCGAATCCTTTCACCTTATATCTTTCCAGCCTAAGCGTCCATGCCTAGGCTACTACTTATCCTTTGATCGCAAATAAAGATTCGCCTTTGCACTGGCCACACGCTTGACCATTTTCCTCGAACCTGTTGCCGGCCTGACTCGGCACTTTCCATTGTATTGCTCTGCACTGCGCACGACATTGCATCGCATTGCATCGCACTGCATTGCATGGAACTGCACTGCATTGCATGGAACTGCGAACCTTGCCGAGCTTTGTCCCTGCTAGTGGTGCAGCGGACGTTTGTTTGCTGGCCCACTCGTCGGTGTCCACGCGCCGCTTTCGCGCCTTCTCCACTCAGTCGACCGTCCGGCAGCCTGGTCAGACTCTGGCCTCGACGCACGTCATCCCGCCCGCCCGCCTCGATGCGTCGCGTCGCGTCGCGTCGCGTACGAGCCCAAGCAGGGCCTCTCTCCGCCGCACCTCGCTCCCTCCCGGCCGAACGCGCGGCGTCAGTCCGGGCCCTGGTCTGCCCGATGGATGGCGCTGCAGCTCATTCGTTCATTCATCCACCTAGCCAGCCAGCACGCCGCGCCGCCGCGGGCCTCGCATCGCGTCGCGTCGCGTCGCATCGCATCGCATCGCATCGCATCGCATCGCATCGCATCGCATCGCATCGCATCGCATCGCATCGCCTCGCCTCGCCTCGCATCGCCTCGCCTCCGCGCCAAGCCGCGCTCTGCTGCGGCCAAACGCAGAGCTCGAGGCCGCGCAGAGCTTTTCGAGCGCGGCTGGCACCGGCCGCGGGGGTTAACACCACAGCTGAGCACTGCGGGTATGCGGAGCGCAAAGCTGCGGCCAGAAGCGCGGGTCCGGGAGGCTCCTGCAGAGAATCCGGGGCTGCAGCGGGGCGGCCTGCCCTCCATGACCTCTATAAAAGAAATAGACGAGTAGGGTACTGAGGGAAAGTGGCCACTTCGCCTTCTGTAGTAGAGGCTCCCTCTCCCGTCCCCACATGACAATGTCTGGCCCCACACGTGGAGGGCCACAGCATGTCCGAGGCGCGGAGCTCGGAGCGCTGCGCTGAGGAGGCTCTTGGACGGAGGGAGGGAAGGAGATAAGGCGGCGCGCAGTGCGCTGCGCCGCGAACGGCAGGTAGTACAGCGAGCTCGAAGGGGCGGAGCGGGAAAGGTACTGGTGGATCATGGCAGCTCGGAAGAGCGAGGCGTCTGTCCTGTTGAGGTTCGTACTCTACGATAATGCAGCGGAATTTTGTGCAAGATTGCGTGCTTGAATTTGCCGCGAGAAATGACAGCAGAGCAGCAGCAGCAGCAGCAGCAGCGTTCGCTCCTTCGTTCGTTCGTTCGTACGATCGTTTGTTCGAAAATTCCTCACTTTCCTTTTGTCGTTTGTTCGCACGTATACTCACGTCCGTTGTCGCTGTGGCTCGCTGTCCCGAGAAGAGAAGGAAGAATTCGAGCTCGCCCTTGTATCGGCGTATGAGCCTGCTCGGCTCAGCTCTTGCGCGCCAAAAACTAGGGGCTGCTGGCTGGCTTGACGTTGCGTCGCGTCGCGTCGCATCGGTCTTCGGAATCTGGCAAGTAGCCCACGTCCGCGAGCCAACCAGGCCCTTCCTGGGTGGTCTCGCGCTCGAAAGATGATATCCGGAAATGCACGTGAGAGCGATCGCGGGGTTTTCATGCTATTGCCGGAGCAAATCCGGCGTGCTCTTCCGGTTCGCGTGCTTTCCTGCTTGTCTTGTGGTCCCACCGATTCTTGGAGGCATTGCATGCTGCAGCCGCAGCTGCAGGGCAACTGCGCACTCCCGAGACGTGCCACGTGCCCATTTTTTTTTTCTTCTTCGCTCTCATTGCGGGCGGTCGTTTATATCAACGTGCGAAAAGCTGTGGAGAAGTCTCGCGTTGGCCTCCGATGCAGGCTTATGGGGGGAGAGAGAGAGTGTGTGTGTGAAAGAGAGAAAGGCTCCTGCTGCTGCTGAGGCTTCGGCTTCGCTTCAACCTTTCTGTTCCGTCTCGGAACACGTCGGGACGAGCGACTGGAGTTCTTGCATGAATGCATGCATTCTAATTTTTTTTATTCAACATGCATCTCGCGATGCGTCCGTGCATCCCGAGCCGAAATCTTTTGCGTTCCTGGCTACCCGACCGCTTGCGAATGCGACTGCCGTATTTGGCTTTGGCCCCGCGTCGAGTGCAAGAAGCACAGCCCTGGCTGGCAAGAACTCACCTCGCGCCCCAACAGATCATCCTTCCCGTGCTGCACTAATTGCGTGCAGGTGCCGCCAGGGTCTCCGTCAACGCCAGGCCTCGGTCGGAGGAGGGCAGGAGAAGCTGCGTCCGTGTCAAGACGAGCCCGGAAGAGGCCTTCGCGTTATTCTCGGCTGGGCAGGCGCTCTGTTGGCTGCCTGCCACCGAAGCGTCGATGCGGCCAGGTGTGGACCACACCCCGGCACAATGGCGCCAGGTGCGGGGATGGCGGGGCCCCGTCTCTTTCCCGCGCCTGGTCGAGTTGCCGTGGTTGGTTGCCATGGCGATGGAGCGGCGAGCCGCCAGATCTGGCGCGGGAGGTGGGTGGTCAACTCGTCGTGATCCATCGCCAAGCCAGCCGGGTCGAGCCGAGGCTCGCGAGACGCCCGATCTCTCTTCCGCCGGCCGGGAGAGCGGCGTCGGTCGACGCAAAGAGGACGAGCGAGGAGGGGGGGGGGCGGATAATCTTTCGCGCCTGCACGTTGGTGCTTCGCTGGCCGTGCTTTCGCCGGCGCCCTCGACAACTCACGTAAGACAAGAACGCAGTGTCGCGTCTGGCTTGCTGGCTGAAAGGCTGGCTGGCTCCGTGCCCGGAGCCAAAGTGAAAGGTCGACACCGCTTGCGACCCGGCCGCCCCGTGCGAGTGCTGGTGCCTTTTGCCTTGCTTGCTCCGGCCCCGCTGCTGGCCCCGAGACGGACGCGGTGATCCGCTCTCGATTCCGCCGCTCGTCCGTCTCGTGAGGAAAGCACGCAGTAAGAGCAGCACGCCATTCGCCAGGTACGGCGAGCGAAGGTCGTTCGTTGCAATGTGATGCGATGCAATGCGATGAGATGCGATGAAATGCAATGCAATGCAATGCAATGCAATGCAATGCGAGTCTTTGGCCCTCGCTCCAGCCCCACGCCGCCCGTCCGTCGCGTGTCTGTTTGTGGACCTGCCGGCTATCGACGCGGCAGCTTGCCTCCTGCCAGCCAGTCGAGCAGCCAGCCAGCCAGCCAGCCCGGTGACGCGACGGACGCGGCACGGCTCGGGTCGCGCCCCGCAAGCGAAAGCGAGCAGCTGGCCGCCAAGAAGCAAGCGAAGTGCCCTGCCCGCCTCGTCTCCCTCTCTTTGGCCGGACGGAGGCAAGTGGGCATGCAGGAATGCGTGCAAGGGGCAGGGGTCGCAGCGCGTCGACCCGGCCAGCGGCCGAGAGACTGACCGGTCGACGGCCGTCCAACGCCGGACGCGGAGCGAGCGAGGAGGCGCGATCTAGCGCAAGCTGCGGCTGCGAGTGCGAGTGCGAGCGCGGTAGCATGTGGCAGTGGCTCGTCGCGATCCGGGATTTCCTTCCGCGGTCCGCGGTGTCCACTCCATCTTTCTCTCTCTCACTCTTCCCTGGCCACTGCTGGCGTGGCACGCAAAACAACCAAAGAAAAATAAATAAATGAAAGCAGGCTGCTCTCGGACTCGGCCCGTGCCGCGGGCCGAAAATCGAGCTGTGGGACTACACCAAGCTAGCTAGCTTCTTCCGGGGCGGTCAATTCGCCGGCGCGCGGACTGGCCACCGCGCGCGGCGGCGGCGCGGCGACTCGATGCCGCTCGCATCACTGTCGTCGCGGCGCGGCGCGTGCAGACGCCTGCGCGCCGGTGGCGTCGAGCCCGCCGCTTCGCCCTTTCGCCCCTGGCTGCCGCAGCCGGCGGCGGGGTACGAGCGGCGAAATCCGGCCGACGCTCCTTACACGGCTGCCACGGCGGTATAGGCAGGCAAGGCAAGCCGGGCGGGCGGGCGGCCAGCGGCTGGAAAAACCAGGCAGGCCCGCGTATTTGCCGACGGCGACCACGACTCCGCCGCCGTGACGCGCGCGTGCGTCACGGCGGCGCAGCGCGGCGCAGTGCAGTGCGCGGCCGCGGCGGGGCGCTTGCTTCTCTCTGCTGCTGCCATTTGGCCGCGCAGGCGCTGCGCTGCGCTGCGCTGCGCTGCGCTGCGCTGCGCTGCACGCGCACGCGCCGCGGCGTCGACACGGGATCCACGGTGGCGCGGCGAGGTGTGGTAGACAGGTGTGGTGCGGTCGCGGACAAAGATCGTCGATGGAGGCATCGATGGATGCATGGATAGATGGATGGATGCAGATTATGCATAGAGAGCGGGCGAGAGTAGCGAGAGTCAGGACCAGAGCCGACGGGAGAACGAATCGTCATACCTGGCACGGCCCGGTCGCTGCTGGAGGAGTCCAGTGCGGTTTGGACAAAAGAGGCCAGCCGGAATCTTGTTCGGAATCTCCTTGTCGCTGCATCTGCATCTGCTGCTGCACGGCAGCTGCAGCTGCAGCCAGCAGCTGGCATGGATGCATCTGTCCATCACCGTGCCACCGGGAAGGAATGGAGTGGATGCAGGAAGGACTGCGCGGGCGGAGCCCATGCATCTCGAGGCTTTTTCCTCGTGCCGAGCAGCTGCTGCTGATCAGAGGCACGCGAGCCACGCGTCGATCTATCGTTGGACCGAGACCCACCCGCCATCCGCCGCAAGCAAGCAAGCGAGCAAGCAAGCGAGCAAGGACATGGATAAGGAAGTGACGATCCGAGTCCACCTTTCGCGTGTCCGTCCGTTCGAGCGGCGAGCTTTGATGCCAGGACGCGTGCCCACCCTCGTTTTCTGCCAAGTGAGCTCTCGCTCTCCCGCCGGGCAAAAGCGCGCGAGCAAACGAAGCTGCGTCGGAAGAAACCGGGAGAATCGGGAGGGAGGGAGGCTGGAAGGGCGCTCTTGCCGGCATCTGCCAGCCGCAGCTGCTTTCTCCCACTTCTGCTCTCCTTCGTCCGCACGATTGGGGAGGCGGCGGGATCTTTCTTTTCTTTTTTTAGGGGCCCACTTCCTGGGCCGGCCGAGCGAAGCGAAGTGCCGACTGCGACAGCGACTGCGACTGCGACCCCCAAGAAACAGCAAAGTAGCCTGGTTGAAGGTTGTCTCGCGCAACCAGGACCTCCGCCGTGGGCTGTGTCGCGAAGCGCGGGCCGGCCGTGCCTTCCGGGCTTCTTGTTCTTGCCTGCACTGCTGCTCGATCTTCGAATCGAGAGAGAGAGGAGAATGGGTCAAGGCTGGACCGGGGCGCGCGGAGCAGCCTCGCGGCAGCCGCCGAAAAAGATCGGGAGATCGATCGATTGATCGTTCGTTCGTTTAGCGATCGATGGTGGTGGCAGGTCTCGAGTCGAGTCGGGTGGAGTCGAGACGCAAGGATCGCTGGCTGCTCTGCTACGTACTGTCCAACATACCGCTGCTTAAGACGGGAGGCCTCACTGTCAAGTCGAGCCCAGTTTTTTCTCGGCAGAAGAACACGAGGCCAGGCCGAGCTGGAGGCTTCTTTCCTTCAGCTGGCAAGGCCGGCGCGCCACGATTCGGCGCTGGATGCTCAGTCCTCCGCACCCTCCCTCCTAGGCGTGTTATTTTACCCCCCACCTCGATCGAAGCAGATCGCACCGCGCCGCGAGGAGAAGATGTGTGGGGACAGATCGACTGCGGGCACTTTCCTCTTTTCCATTTTCTTTTTCTTTTCCCTTTTCCTTTTCTCTCGACCAGGACAGACCAGACTGGTAGAGGGACCCCCGCATCTGGCTGCTGCCCGCAGAAGGACCTTGGGCCGGCAGGGGCAGCGAGGGCAGGTCGTGCACGCGCGGAGGCGGCGAGTGGCCCCGCGGAAGCCGCTGTAGGGAAGGAAGCTGCTTTGCTTGGCGCCGAGCTGCGGCGACGAAGTCGGAGCTGCAGGCCCAGAGACGCGCGGGCAGGAGGCGTCGGTCTGCCGCGGCTCCCGAGGAAGACCCGGCGCAGAGCAGTACAGGGCAGGGCCGGGCAGGGCGCGCGGGGGGGGGCACGAGGCGCGCGCGCGGTTCACACGCGCGTCGAGGCCCTAACGCGGCACGCGCGGCAAGACACGGCGGCGGAGACCGCGGCGCGGCGCGAGACGTCCCGCGCGCCCCCCCTGGGCCCCTCCCGCGGCGGCGCCAGCTATGGTAAAGGAGTGCGGTCCACAGCTGCGGCGCGGAGAAGCTGCGGCTTCCATCTCGGCCGGCGTTTCGGGACTGGCCCCGCCGGTCGGTCGGTTCTGTCAGGCTCCCCGCAGTTAGCCTGCCCATTCTCGCCTGGCTGGCTGGCAAGCTGACTGTGGTGGCTGGCGCGCAGTTCGGAAGTTAGTTCTGCGGCAGAGAGAGACCGGCCACAGAGAGAAGCGGAGCGCGGCGGAGAAGGAGGCGCAGAAGAGGCGAAGAACCGCGGTATGTCGAGAGCATCGGCGCGCCGCCGCCTCGCGCGCAACGCCTGCGAGACCGTTGCTCGCTGCTTGCTGCGCTGGCTGCAGCTGCCGAGCTCGGTCGGCCGCCTCGCCTCGCGTTGCCGCCAGGCTTCTTTCGATTCGGAACGTACGCACGTACGTCCTGGGCCGCGCTGCGCAGCGTTGGGCTGCCAGAGGCAGCGGGAGAAAGAGGAGGGGAAAGAAGAAGATACGAGGCGACCGCTTGCTGCAATGCGTTGTAATGCAGGGAAATGCAATGCGATGCAGAGCAATGCAAAGCCTCGGTTGCCAGAAGAAGAAAGAGAGAATAGAAGCTGCTGCAGCTGCAGCTGCTGCAAGGATGCCAACGCTGCGAGGGAGGCTTGGCTTGGCTTCGTTTCTTGTCCAGTCCTGTGGCCTTGAACAGTGTTTTTCGCGCAGACCAAAGCTGCACAGAATTCGGCGCCATTCTACGTGCCGGCCGTGAAGCCAAGAAGAAGAATAGCATTTTCTAAGAAGACGACAACAGAAAGTTCGAGTTACCAGCATCTTATGCCAGAGCTTACTGCTGGCAGGCCTGCTCTTCAGCCAGCTGGCCGCCGCCGCGGGCCTTCCCTCGCCGGAGGTGTGGCGGGCGGCAGCGGCCAGCCTAGCCGCAGCAGCAGACGCGAACGTTTGCGAGGCAAGGCGAGGCAAGGCGCCCATGGTCGCACGTGAGTGCAGCACCCGGCCCGCCGCCGAACGGTACGTCGCGCCAGAGCCAGAGTGGCCGCCGCCAAGGAGGCCGGATTCCTGGGGCTGCTATGAAATGGTGTGGGCTATAGCTTGACAGTGTGGGGGTGGTGTGGGCCGGCGTTCTGGAGTGCATTACAGCAGCCTCCGCGCTGTCAATCCATTGATCGATTCGTCGATCCATCGATCGATAGACCGATCGGCGCATCGGTCGGATGAAGGAGACTCGCGCGGGCCTGCGCTGCGCCGCGTGGCACGGGAAGCCTGGCCGCTGCTTGCTTTCTTTCTTTTTATCTTTCTTTCTTGCCTGCTTCCTCGCTTCGCTCTGCGCTGCTCTGCTCTGCTCTGCTCTGCTCTGCTCCGCTCTGCTCACTCGTCAGTGAGTTCGCAGCGAGAGGCAAGAACGCGCCAAGCCACGCCAAGCCAAGCCACGCATCGCTAGCCTGCTCCACCCACAGCGACGGCGCTGCTTCCGACGAGTCTCGCCCTGCCCCTCTGTAAGAACTCCAAGACAGATAGATCGATCAATCGATCGATCGATCCTTCTTTTCTGCCATCTCGGAATACCAAGAGTTACTTGCCGGCCGGCCGTCCAGCCTGCGCCGCCTTCTTCCCTCCCGGGCGTTTCTACCTCTTTCTTTCGTCTTTTTACTTGGCCTCCCCCCCCCTCTCGCCTTCTTCCTTTTCGCTGCTTCTTGCTGCTGCTGCTTGCTTGCCCGGCGGGCGACGCGCTGCCGCGGCCGGCAGCCAGAATGCAAACCCAGAACCCGAACTCGAGCGACCAGCCGAGCAGCACAGCAGCGCAGCAACAGCAGCAGCAGCGCGAGGAGAGGAGTCCATCCCTCCATCCATCCACCCACCCACCGATCCATCCATCTTGATCCATCCAGCCGTCGATCCAACGAGCAAGGGACAAGAGTCCAAGTCGAGTCAGGCAGGCAAGCGCTTGTGGCACTCCACTTCGCGCTTCCAGAGTTCCGTCCGCGCAGGCGCATCGACCGGTCGTGGTCGATCGATCCGAGTCCATCGCAGTGCACGCCCCCCTCTTCGCGCGGGCACTTCGCGCGGGCACTTCGCGCGGGCACTTCGCGCACTCCGTCCCTTTTCCAGTCTTGAAGCAAAAGCAAAGCAAAACCTCGGTCCTCGAGCGGCGGTCCAGGCCGAGTCCCGGAGAGCAGAGCCAGGAGCCAACAGACAGACCCACCGGCCGGCTCGGCGCGCGCGAGGCTTCAGATCGATAAAAGAGAGCTACCTCCCGGCCCGGCGCCGTCCTTGAGCTAGCAGCTCGACGTCTCGGCACGCGCGGTCTGATACTGAGACGGGAGTTGAGACGCACGCGTCCTGCCTCTTGAATTTGCATTACATTACCACTTTCTCAGTCGCGCTCTCTCTCTCTCTGTCCGAAAGGCAGTAAGCAGAGGCGAGCAAGGCACGCGCGGCCCAGGCTTGCTTTCTCTCCTTCTCGCATCGCATTTTCCAGCCACCACCGCCTCGCGGCATCGCCCCGCCCCGCATCGCATCGCAGGCCAGCAAGCCGGCGAGCCAGACGACCGAGGCGGGACGAGACAGACGAGCAGGCGCTCCAGGCCGGAAGAGCGGCCCCGGATAAGTAATCGCGCGCACGCGCGCGCGCGCGCAGAAGAGGCAGCGCGGCGCACACTTTGTGCGGCCAGCTTCCGAGTACACACTTGGGCGAGGAAGGCGGAGGGAGGCGCCCGAAGAGGAAGCGAGCGGCGGGGAGCACGTGCTCTTGCGGCACGCGAGGCAAGCCGGCGGAACGCGGCGGCCCGGGCTCGGAAGAAGCAGGCGGGCAGGCAGCATCTGCAGCTGCAGAGCTTGGGGCGACCAGGCAGACCCGCTTGGCTCGGCTCGAGAAGGAGATCGAAAGCAGAAGCAGAAACAAACCGCGTTCGTCCACACTCCGGCTCGCAGGAGAAGCAGCAGGAGCAAGAGCGAGCGAAGCAAAGCAAAGCAGAGCAGCAGAGAATGATGGACTTCGCGGCAGAAGACCTCGAGTTCATGTTCGATGACAAGGACTCGTTCATGCCGAGTGGCATGGACGCCAGCTTCCTCGATGGCGGCGACCTCTTTGACGGCTACGCAGAACAGCTCGACAGCCCGCTGTCCAGCATGACCGACGACGATGGCATTGTCGCCGCGGCAGAGCCCCTCCCCGAGATCAAGCCTGTCAGCGAGGACATCATCGGATGGCCGCTCCCCGAGGTCCACAACCCCATCGAGCTCTCCGCGCCCGTGGTGCCGGCACCGGCGCCCATCGAGGTCAACAGCAGCAACAATATCACTTACATGCCCATGAGGATCAAGGAGGAGCCTCGCAAGGCACCTGCCACCGCCAGCAAGAAGCGCAAGGCCGCCACTGGCACGACCGCGCCGACGCCCAAGAAGTTCTGCACGCCCGAGCACGTTGCAAAGCCGGCCCACGTCTCGGCCCCCAAACCGAGCTTCCGCGGCGCGATGGAGATGCAGCAAAAGCAAAAGATGCACACCATCAAGCAGCAGCAGCAGCAGCAGTGTGCCCCTGTCCCATCCATGCATGTCATGCAGCACATTCACAACAACAACAAGATGCGCCCCGCGCCACTGGCCACCGCCCCGATGCAGGCCTACAACAGCAGGCTAACAATCTCGAGCTTGCCGACCAGTGCTGCGTCCAAGCCTGAGCCCAAGCCCGAGTCGGTCTCCAAGCCCAAGCCTGAGCCCGTGGCCTCGGCCACGCCCGCGGTGACGCCCAAGACCAACAGCGCCAACGCCGAAAAGGGACGCCAAACATCCACCTTTCGCGGCGTCAGCTGCTGCGGCAAGGATCGCAAGTGGCAGGCACGCATCCGCGACGCAACCCGCGTGCGCTACCTTGGCCGATTCACAACCGAGCTCGAGGCAGCCCTCGTCTACGACACCGCCGCTCGCCAGATCAAGGGCATCAAGGCTCCCACCAACTTTGTCGACATGGACAACGACACCTTGAGCGTCCTCAAGGAAGCCTTTGCCAAGCATGGATGCGTGCCCAACACCCTTCAGCACCTCGTGCACTGCCCGCGCAAAGTTCCCGCATCCTCGGACACGAGCAGCACCGTCAGCGACAACCACGTGACCCCGCGCATTTCGGACCTCTCTGTCAACGGCGACTTCCCGGACTCACCGCTCGCAAAGGTCATCGTCAAGGCCCCGGCCATGGCGCCCCATGCCAAGACCAAGGCCACCGCAGCTTCGTACAACCCCCCTGTGCAGAGCCTCTACGTTGTTAACAACGACGGAGCCCAGCATCACATGCACCCACATTCCAAGCACATGCCGGCTGTTCAGCCCATGCTTGCACACAACATGTATGCTCACCCGCACAACATGTAAACCGAGGCCGATAAAAGCCTTGCGCCTGTAGCCCCGTCGGCCCGACGCTGTCAACTACGCGCCCTGAGGAAGGGCTCGCAACGATAAAGGACCCGACGAGCGGCACCCTGCTGTCCTGACACTTTCACTTCATACTGTAGATCAATTGCAACTTCTCTTTTCTTACTTTCTTCACTCCATTACTACACATTCCTTTCGCATGCATCATCGTGTCCACACGAAAAAAGAAAACGCAGGACATTGTCTTTCAAAATTTCAAAATTGAGTTGGGCTCACAACAATCAAAAGTCATTGCAACTTATTCTTAGTTGGATCATTGTTATTGTCTTCTTCATCGATCTCCAGACGAGCCAAAGCAGTCTGCACACGTAGAGGAGACCATATGCTGCGCTCCAGTTCCAACGATCCGTGCAAGAGGTCGGTCAAGCCACGAATTCCAGACCCACCCACGCGATGGTCCACGCATTGGTCACGGGCGTAATTGTACGTACGAATCTTTTCGGAGCGGTCGCCCGTCACAAGCAAGTCAGCTCGCATATCTTGTTTCTTGCGCCGCTCCTCCTCTTGCACTTGTGCCTGGACACGTGCGAGCAAGATCTTCATGGCCTTGGACTTGTTCATGTGCTGTGAACGCTCGTCTTGGATGGACACAGTGAGACCCGTAGGCTCGTGAATCACGCGAACTGCACTCTCCGTCGTGTTTACGTGCTGGCCACCAGCACCAGAAGCACGAAAGACCTCGACGCGCACCTCGCTTGGATCAAGCTGGACCTCGGTCTCGTCCACTTCTGGGAGGACGAGCACCATCACTGTGCTTGTGTGCACGCGGCCACTGCTCTCGGTGCTCGGCACTCGCTGAACGCGATGGACGCCGCTTTCGAACTTGAGTCGCCCGAATGCGCCCTCTCCTGAGACCAAAGCTAGGCCTTCGCGCAACCCTTGGTCCTTGTAACGCTTGGCCATGGTTTCCCATTGCCATTGCTTGGCACCCGCAAGACGCTCGTACATGGTAAAAATTTCTTCTGCAAACAACGCCGCCTCATCGCCACCCACGCCAGGTCGAACCTCCACGATAGCGTTGGCGTCTTCGTCTTCGTCTCGAGGCAATAGCCCCGCCACGAGGTCATCCTCTGCGGCACGCGCCAGAGCCAAAGCGGACTCGAGTTCCTCGCGCGCCAGAGCCGCGAGCTCGCGGTCCTCGTCTTCAAAGGCGTCAATGTCTTGCCGCAAGCTTTGTGCTAATGCCTCTGCGCTTTGCATTTGTCTGTGGGCCTCGCAGAGTGTGTCGAGACGCCCTGCCTCGCGTGCTGTACGTGCATAGGCAGCTGATCCGGGCGCGAGCGTCTCGAGGTCCGCATTGGTCTTTTCGAGCGCCGCTTCCAGCCGCGTTGCGCCCTGAAGCACGCGTGCACGTGCCCAATCCGGGAGCGGCATCGTCTCTGCCTGTTCTGCCTGCCCGCTCATGGCTCTGCGTCCGCACATGGGTCGGGGTCTTCGTCGTCTCCAGCGCCAAGCCACCAAAACGTCGACGACCGGCATGCCCAGCCTCCTTCGTGCGAGCATCCTTTCTTCGTGGTGGTGCTGGCCGGTACAGTACTACGTGAAGACTTTCTTTACCCAACGGAGGGATACCTGCGCCTCCTGGCCCGTCCTCGTCTCTGCTCGGCTCTGCTCTGCTCTGCTCTGCTCTGCCTGGCGCGGCGCGACGCGACGCCAAGGGTGCCCAAGCGGCCTCGCTCGCCGCAGGCGACCTCCGCCGGTTCAGGCCTGACCGTCCTCATGAACTTGAAGTTCCCTTCTACGATAGGTCGCTTTCCTCCCCTGCGGCCCCGTCCAAAAGCGGCCCAACCTCCCGCCGATCCGCACACCCTGCGGGACCTTCTGTGGGCCTTGTCCGGCCTTGAGGTGCTGCAGTGGCGTCGGGGCGGTTCCCACAGCAGACCTGATCCCACACAGTGTACCACTTTTATGGTGCTGCAGTCACCACACTGGCCCGCCGTGGGGTTTAGGTCGCCGTAGTCCAGGACAGTAGCCGCGGCACGCGCGCGCGCGTTGCTCCGAGGCTTTCTTTCGGTCGATCGATCGATCGATCGATTCCGGCGCCGATGCGAGGACGATCTCGAAAGCGCGATGCGATGTTGCGATGCGATGTTGCGATGCGGATGCGGAAGCGGAATGGAGGCCGCCGCGTACCTCCTGGCGCTGCGCGCGCGCGGCTCGCCGCCGGGGTCTCGGAAAGGCGCACGCGCGGGCCAGCCGTGCCGGGCGGGCTGGAATTCCCGCGAGAGTCGCCTTTGCCGGCCACACCACGCTTGCTATGCGTGCCGCGGGGATCTTGGGGTTCAAGTGGGCGAAGACGGACGCGGAGAAGACAGTCTTGAAGATGGACTTGCAGACGAAAGACCGTCTGGAGGACGACCACATGGCATGCTGTACTATGTGCTGAAGCGCAAGATCGAGGTCAAGACCGAAGACGAGGAGTTCGACGGCGACGAAGGCAAGATCGAGACCTGCGGCTGCGGCGGCGGCGGCGCGGCCAATGAAGACCGGATCAAGGCCGCGATCCGAAACGAGGAAGCTAGCTAGCTAGCTAGCTAGCTAGCTTCGGAGCTAACAGTGAAGCACGGCGAGAGGCGAGGCGCGGCGCTCCAGGACGGCGCGCCTCGTTCTTGACGCGACGCAAGCGAGGCCGGCATGCGGGCGGCTGGCCGTGTCCGCGCCGCACCGCTTGTGTGCGGCCCGGACTCGAGCCGCGATCGAGCCGCGAGCGTGCGTGTGTGCGTCGCGTGCGTGGCGTGGCGTGGCGTTGCATTGTGCCGCGATGGCTTGGCATGGCGCGGCATGCGCATGGGCATGGGCATGTCGGGCCTGAATGAGCGAGCGTGCGCGCGAACTCGAGGCGCGCCGCCGAGTGGCGACGAGCGGCAGGCAGGTCGTCGCTCCTCCCTGCCGCCGCCGAGCGCCGTCCGTCCAAGGCCGTGCTCGTGGCCGCTCAACCTCGACGGCCATCATCATCATCATCATCTCCTCTTGTATCCATCCGACTTCTCCATCGCCGGGACGCGACGCGACGCGACGCAAGACCGCGCGGCCTGCCTGACTGCCTTGGTTCCTGGCTGCCTGGCTGCCTATCGTAGCGCAGGGTGCAGGAGCCAAGGCCTTGCTTGCTTGCTAGCTCGGCGGCAAAGTTTCCGCGCGGCGTCTGTGTCTCGCTCGCTCGCTGGAGAAAGAAAGAACGAAAGACCTTAGAACGAACGCTAGGTGTGCGAAGGTACTTATTTACAAGGGATAAAAAACCTAGAACAGAACTGGGGTTTACTGCTACAGTAGTAGGTACCAGGGGCCTAGGGCTGGTCACAGGCAGGGAGGGGCAAGAAACGCCTGGGACGAATTCGGAGGCGCGGCAGGGACGAGGGTTGCCAGGTCTGTCATCGGAGAGAAAGCTGCCGCGCGAGGAGCTTGGGCGGTGGACGCGCGCTGGGATCCTCGAGGCGAGGTGCCGACGGGCGGCCGCGGTCGATCGCTCGCTCGCTCGAGCAGCAGTTTGCAGAGCGGGCGAGGGACTCTGACTATGAAGACGCGGTGCATGGATGGGTGTGTGGGTGTTTGTTTGTTTTATGGAGAGATGGATCTGGGCTTTATGTGGGGCGCGGCGGCGGTAGGAGGGCGTAGCGGGTAGGTAGGCGAAAAGGGCGAGAGGCCGGCGGGCGAGCAGAAGTAGATTGCACGCCACGCCGCGCCAAGCCGCGCCACGCCACGCCACGCCAAGCCGAGGCGCCACGAGAGAGACGCGACCCGCGCGGAGGACGCGAGCGCAGACGCGGGCGAGCGAGCGCGCCCCGGCTGCAGCAGGCTGCGCGGGCAGGCGAGGCAGAACTGAGCCCTGAAAAGGCAGGCAGAGTCGCCGTCATCCCTTCATTCGTCCGGGACCTGGACAGCCAGCCGCCAGAGCTCCCGCGCGTCGCGACCTGCTCCGCGCGCAGCAGAGCCCTGCTGCCTCGCGCGGCGGCCGCGCGGCGCGGCGCAGCGCGTCGCAGCGCCGGCGCCGAGACGTGCGCGAGGTCATACGAACCAGGCACGCCGCCAGTCCCGTTTTCAGAGGCCAGATCCGCTCGGCCTTGCTCGCTCGCTCGAGCCAAGCCAAGCCAAGCCAAGCCAAGCCGCGCAGAGCGCCGCGGCCTCGACGGCCAGGCCGGCCTCGCGAGCGTCTGCTGCGCAGGTCTCCCGAGCGCGGTGCCGCCGCGCGCGCCTTCTGTGCTCGGGTGCAGGTGCAGCAAGAGCAGCCGAAGAAAGCCGCTCCGTGCACAACTCATCAGTCTAATAAGCCGTAGCGAGCAGGTCGAAGGCAACCAACTCGTGGCCGCAGAGCAGGAAAGCGCCGCGCAGGACGAGGACGAGGACGAGGACGGGGAGAGAGGCCTCGAGCGCAGGTCTGGCTGTCTGACTGACTGACTGACTGACTGACCGTCCGTCTGTCTGTCTGACTGTCTGTCTGTCTGTCTGTCTGTCTGTCTGTGTGTGTGTCGCCCGCCGCCGGTCCGCGGAGCGGCGTGGAGCGAGGAGCACTTGTGCACGCGCAAAAGGCCATGCAGCATGGCGAGAGCGGCTTCGAGTCGCTCCTGCAGGGGAGGAACACGAGGAGCTTGCTGAGCGGGAATGCCAACGGAGACGGAGGCTTCGTGTTCGTGGAGCTCGTCGAAAACGAGGAGGGTGACATTGAGGCCAAAGAGGAGCAGCAGCACAGCGAGCAGCAAGAGAGTCTTCATCGACCATCGACGCAGGAAACAGACCGCACCCGCGAAGCCGCCACACCCAAGCGCGCTGCTGGGCTCATGACCTACATGCGAGATGTATGGGGTAGTCGTGCCAACAGCAATCAAAGCAGCGCCGGCCGGAACGTCAAGATGAACAACGTCGAAGAACCCGAACCATTGGAAGACACGGATTTTTCCGACAACGAGGCCTCCGGATACGGAGATCACGATGTCGAGTCCGACGATCAGTCTATGGATCCTGACTGTAATAAAAGGAAACCGAGGTCCAGCTCCGTGCGGACCTCGTCCTCGGCGCCCTCATTCACCGCCTCGCCACCGCCTCCGCGATCAGCATCATCATCAACGAGCACAACGACACTCCCGCGAGCTTCCATGCCTTCGTCGCCTTCATCGCCATCGTCTTCCTTTTTGCAAGGGTTCCGCCCCTCTCTCAAAAGGCCCACCACGGCGCCAAATGCAGTCGCACAAGGCCGTCGACCGTCGCCCAGTCGACGCTTTTTGCCCACTTTTTCCAGCTCAAACACGGCACGAACAAATACAGAGACCCAGGGTACATTATCCGGCGGGCCAGCCGCTTCAACAAAGCACGTCATGATCCACCAAAGGCGCGTACCCAAGACGCGTAGTGAATGCAACCGCATCCCTCTTGGCTGGTTTGAGCAAATGGAACCCCAAGGCTCGACCTGGGCTCGCCTTATTCAACAAAAATGTGACGAGAGCCTCGCGGTCTCGGCAGTGCCGCTGGCTTTCGAAGATACAGACTGCGAAAGCAAAGATCTCGACGAGTGCAGCGAGAGCACCCCTTGGAGCATTGGGCCCGAAGCTAATGATGAGCTCGCTCTCGACAAGGAACCTGCAGAGGGCGGTAGCCCGCTCCATCTTGCAACTAACCAGGGCGAAGAAGGAACATTTTTGGGAGAGACACAGTCCGCAGCCAGTTCGCTGAGCCCGAGATCGCTGTCGAGCAAATCGAGCAAGGCCGCCTCGCAATCTTTGGCCAGCTTTGTCGTTGAGCAAAAAGAGGCCGCCTCGATTGACGGCTGGAGCACTGTGCAAAGCTCACCGAAACGTATCTATTCTAAGTTCTCCTTTGACGCTAGTCACGAAGACGACGTCAATAACCTCGATGACGATGATGACGTATCCACAGACACAGAGCGCAGTGCAAGTCCGCGCAACCACGGGCACCCTCCATTGCAAGAAGGTGAAATTGAACGCGATGTACCCCGCACCTATCCAACACTCTCGCTCTTTCAAAACGCGCGCGTGCAGCGCAGGCTTGTGAATGCTCTGGGCAACATTGCTCTTGACAACCCCGATATGGGCTATGTACAGGGCATGAATTACGTCATGGCGCAGCTTTTACTGCATTTCCCGCAACCCGCGCATGCCGCCGAGGAGACCTTCAAGGCTCTCATTGATGCGCCCGCGTACAATCTCCGTGGCCTCTACTCTCCTGGTCTCCACATGCTGCGGTCCATGGTCGATCGTCTTCGTCAGCTCGTGCGCAAGCTACGACCTGGCCTTTTTGCGCGCCTTCAGGCGCTGGACCTTGATTCGCTGCACTTCACCTTCAACTGGTTTATTACACTCTTCTCGTACACAATGCCGTTTGAAGTTCTCGCCGATGTGTGGGGGCTTTTCTTTGAGCAGAGCTGGGCAGCCATCTTTCGCGTCAGTCTCGTGCTCTTGGCGACTGTCGAAGTCGACCTGCTTCGGGCCGACTTTGAGACCGCCACGCTCATTCTCCGCGCAGCACCCACGTTTCCTCGCAAGGATCTCATCAACCAAGCAAAACGCGTTCCATTGACGCCTCATGATGAGCGTGACATTCGTGATCTTGTATTCATGGACTGTGTGTAGCCTCTTACCCGAAATTTGTATTCTGTTTATCAAATAATGTGTGTTTGCTCATTTTCTCCTGCGTCAGGTCACCTCTTCTCGTTTCGCTTGATACTTTGATTCATTCGTGCACGCACGACCGCACGAGTCTTATGCGCGCTAGCTTCAAAGAAAAAACCAAGTGCTGCCATCTTGCATCGCAGCTAAAAGGGCTAAAGCGCGTTGCATTTGAAAAGAGAAAGTGATTGAAGAAATGTGAAATTAAAGCTGGCCTCGGAGTTCGAGGTCCACGTGAAGACCACTAGCTCTTTACCAGTGTATACCTTGGTTGCGGATTCGTGTTTCCTCTCCGAATAAGGTAAATGTAAAATGGGGAGGGAAGGAAAGGGAGTCTTGATAACTTTCGCGTGTAGTCCGATGAACAGAAAACCTGATGGCCTTTGAGCGAGAACAAAGAAACTTTCGCTTGGTCATCTATCTCCTCAAGAGCATTTGCGATGAAGAAACGTTCGATGAGGTCCTGGACTAGGTTCTAAAGGGGCCTGCTATGCCTTAGGTGTTTCGAATACGTTGACAATGGAATTCTTCAGGTGACGGGTCTGCGGGCGACTTTGTGTTGACAGTGAGTCTGATCTGCCGCCACGATCTACTGTATCCGTGGAGTTGAGACGAGAGCATGAGACTGCCGTGTCTTGTAATTGCGAGCTAGCCACGGAAGTAACTATTCAAGATGAACGCAAACGTGGAACAGCCTTTCTTCGTCTTGAAATCATGAACCCGTTCTGTGGTTATCGGGGAACTCTTGGGCCAACTTCCATTCAATCGCTCAAGATTGACATGAAACTCTATAAATGACCACGTTTCTCAGATGGATCCTTGTTGCGTGCCTCTGCGACAACTAGAGCTTTCTGCATTTGCTCGTATCGCCACTCTCGAGGAAATACTCCTGCAAAGTGAACCACAAACAGACCATCGGCATAGTGCCACGGTCTACAGTCTTCCACGGGCCGACGGCCCGACTTTCCAAAGCAAATGTTCGTGTTCAAAGCGCACGCCTCGACCAGACCTGTCTTGGCACGAACTTCCGAGACCTTGGGATACGGAGGTCTCTGATTCCTGCGAGCGTCGTTGGTCAGATCACGCGTTCCGTATAGATACTGCATCGCACGCTGCTCATAGAGAAACGGATGGCGACCCGTGACCAGCCACGTCTGGTCCCAGCACTCCTTGAGCCACCATTGCGACCACTCCGAGTTGTGGATGATGAAAACGCCCGAGTTGATACTCGCTACGTCTTCTGCAAAGAATAGCTCGTGCGATCCGTCCAGGAGATCCTCGATGGCGATCGACATGTTCATGAAGATGGCGTCCGCATCAGACCACACCATGTAGTCATAGTCTGGCAAGTGCTTTTGTATGATTGTCAGCTTCGACCAGGGTGCCGGTCGGCTCGGATCGATCTCTGCATCTCCAATGAGCAGGTCATAGCCGTGGTGACTCGCGTACGCTTTCTTATTGGTGAGAGTAGCATTTCGAAGCTCGGGACTGAGATTCGATGCAAACGTTAGCACACAGATGCGGGGCTTGCCGTCACGAAACGTGGGCAGTGTGGCGCGTCGCGCAGCGATTGCCTCTGGAGAGATGAACTTGCATTCGCGAGCTGGCATCACAGGGTCAAACTTTGGCAGCAAATCAACAGGATTCGTTTTGCCGTTTGCTACCACGGAGGTGTCGCCGGTCTTTGGTGGTGTTTCTGCTGGTTGCTGCTTTGGGACGTGCACGATGGCGTCCTCGTTTGGCAATATCTTGGTCTTGCTCTCCTCTGGCATCGGCAAAGCCTTGTTGCGCGCCTCTGCAACAACTAGAGCTTTCTGCATTTGCTCGTATCGCCACTCTTTGGGACCTACTCCTGCAAAGTGAACCACAAACAGACCATCGGCATAGTGCCACGGTCCACAGTCCTCCACGGGCCGGCGGGCCGACTTTCCAAAGCAAATGTTCGTGTTCAAAGCGCACGCCTCGATCAGACCAGTCTTGGCACGGACTTCCGAGACCTTGGGATATGGAGGTTTCCGGTACCTGCGAGCGTCCTTGGTCAGTTCGGTGGTTCCGTATAGATAGTGCATCGCACGCTGCTCATAGAGAAACAGGTGGCTACCTGTGACCAGCCACGTCTGGTCCCAGCACTCTTTGAGCCACCATTGCGACCACTCCGAGTTGCGGATGATGAAAACGCCCGAGTTAATACTATTCTGGTCTTCTGCAAAGAACAGCTCGTGCGATCCGTCCAGGAGATCCTCGATGGCGATCGACATGTTCATGAAGATGGCGTCCGCATCAGACCACACCATGTAGTCATAGTCTGGCAAGTGCTTTTGCAGGATTGTCAGCTTCGACCAGGGCGCCGGTCGGCTCGGGTCGATCTCTGCGTCTCCAATGAGCAGATCATAGCCGTGGTGACTCGCATACGCTTTCTTATTGCTGAGCGAGGTGGTACGGAGCTCGGGACTGAGATTCGATGCAAACGTTAGCACACAGATGCGGGGCTTGCCGTCACGAAACGTGGGCAGTGTGGCGCGTCGCGCAGCGATTGCCTCTGGAGAGATGAACTTGCATTCGCGAGCTGGCATCACAGGGTCAAACTTTGGCAGCAAATCAACAGGATTCGTTTTGCCGTTTGCTACCACGGAGGTGTCGCCGGTCTTTGGTGGTGTTTCTGCTGGTTGCTGCTTTGGGACGTGCACGATGGCGTCCTCGTTTGGCAATATCTTGGTCTTGCTCTGCTCGGGCATCGGCAAAGCCTTGTTGCGCGCCTCTGCGACAACTAGAGCTTTCTGCATTTGCTCGTATCGCCACTCTCGAGGAAATACTCCTGCAAAGTGAACCACAAACAGACCATCGGCATAGTGCCACGGTCTACAGTCTTCCACGGGCCGACGGCCCGACTTTCCAAAGCAAATGTTCGTGTTCAAAGCGCACGCCTCGATCAGACCAGTCTTGGCACGGACTTCCGAGACCTTGGGATACGGAGGTTTCCGGTACCTGCGAGCGTCGTTGGTCAGATCACGCGTTCCGTATAGATACTGCATCGCACGCTGCTCATAGAGAAACGGATGGCGACCCGTTACCAGCCACGTCTGGTCCCAGCACTCCTTGAGCCACCATAGCGACCACTCCGAGTTGTGGATGATGAAAACGCCCGAATTGATACTTGCTACGTCTTCTGCAAAGAACAGCTCGTGCGATCCGTCCAGGAGATCCTCGATGGCGATCGACATGTTCATGAAGATGGCGTCCGCATCAGACCACACCATGTAGTCATAGTCTGGCAAGTGCTTTTGCAGGATTGTCAGCTTCGACCAGGGCGCCGGTCGGCTCGGGTCGATCTCTGCATCTCCAATGAGCAGATCATAGCCGTGGTGACTGGCATAGGCTTTCTTATTGCTGAGCGAGGAGGTGCGAAGCTCGGGGCTGAGATTCGATGCAAACGTTAGCAGACAGATGCGGGGCGTGCCGTCACGAAACGTGGGCAGTGTGGCGCGTCGCGCGGCGATTGCCTCTGGAGAGATGAACTTGCATTCGCGAGCTGGCATCACAGGGTCAAACTTTGGCAGAGAGGCCAATTCTACATTGTCTTCTTCTTGAGATCCCGCTTCTTCCATGTTGATTCCATAGCTCGGCAAGTTATAACCAGCATTTGATAGCGAGGTGTTTCCAAAGAAGAAACTGCTGGCGTCCAAAGCTGGCACGAAAGTCGCAAGTACCCTCCAAGCGATGAATGCAAGGAGTGGTACGCTGACAACGGCAGCAAACTTGTACGTCCGAGATACACTGACGCTCCTCTCCTCCTCATCGCCAACAAAGTCCTCACGCTGACGCCGTTCGTGTCGCACGTTTCCCTCAGTTTCGCCAGGCTGTGCGTTTGTCTCTTTTGCTGTCATTCTTCTCTACACACCGATGGCTGCGGCTACACGCGCCGTTCTTTGCCGCGCAACCAAGGCCGCGGCGGCAAGCCTGCTCCCTGGCCGCGCCGCAGGAAACGCGCGCCCGCCCGTCCGCCCGCCCAATCCGCGTTGCCTGTCTTCGTTCTGCTTGCACTTGCGACTTCAATTCGGCAACTGTCGCTCGATCAGGGGCTCGGCTCGAATCGGGGGCCTTCGTGGTGTGCGCGTCATTGCGCGCTGCACCCAGCGAGGTTCAAAAGGCACCCGCACGAAGAGCGAACGTCTTCGAAGGGGGCGACAAGGCTTTGGCATCGTCATTCACCGCTGTCGCGGCTCGACGTGGGAAAGTTGAAGTGTTCATGATTATTGCATGCGTGGCTGGCATGATTACGTGTTTCCCGCAAAAACTTGGGACATTTGGGCCAGCATGATCTTTCGAGACTGCGAAAAATAGACTGAAATAGACAACAAGCTCGTAGTTCATTAACAACATAATTATGGCGCAATTTGATTACGCAGCTCCGCAATTCTCACTGCCTCGAGCATTTGGACACTGCGCCAAGTATGTATTTTGCCAGCAAAGTGCACCAAAAGGAACCCGTCCGAATATTCCCAAGGGTGACATTCCGGGTATCGCTCGTATTCGTCGTAGCACGTGTTGGTATTCAGCGCGCATGGCTCTACAATCTTCGTCTTGGCCCGAACTTCCTTCCAGGCCGGGTATCTTGGTCTGCCGTACTTTAATGCATTCGCAGTCAATGCTTCAGAGTTATAGAGGTACTGAATCGCGCGCTGCTCAAATTGAAACGGGTGATGACCATCGACCAGCCAGGTCTGGTTCCAGCATTCGGACAGCCACCATTGGGACCATTCTGAACTGTGGACAATGAATACGCCCGAATTGATACCGGCAGCGTCAGCTGAAAAGAAGAGTTCATGCTCGCTGTCCACCAAATCTTCAATGGCGATCGACATATTCATGAAAATGGCGTCCACGTCAGACCACATAATATAGTCGTATTCTGGCAGATACTTTCTCATAATTGACAGCTTCGACCACGCCGGTTGACGGGTTGGATCAATTTCGCTGTCCCCGATAATTACATCGTATCCATGGCGACTCGCATACGCTTCCTTGTTGGCCAATGACGCATTTCGGGCGCGTGGATCAATATTTAATGCAAAGGTCAGGAGCCCAACACGGGCTTTTGCACCACTCTTATACGACTGCGACGCCCGCCGCGCTGCAACAGCGTCCGCAGCGAGGTACTCACATTCCCTCGAGGGTGCAAGTGGATCGAACATCGGAGGTTCTTCGAGCGAACTCGTCTCTTGCTGAGAAGCACTAGCTTGACCCCTGTATTTATGTTTCCTCCTGTGACCCACTAGCCTCTTCGAGGAACCAGGTTTGTTGTCGGACTCGTTGCTCCCTGAGAAAAGGTCCTTTTCTGATGAATCTGCTGACGATGTAGTAACCGAGTTCAAGTCATGATTTCCGTCGGGAACGACAACGTCGCCAAAGGCGCCGTTTCCGAAATCGGCGCTTGGGGCGGTCACGAGGGAGCTATTTATTTGCCATCCAATAAAGACAATGAGCGGTAGCCCCAAAATTGCGAGTGCGCGAATTAGCCCGGGGCCTGTTGTTGCTCGCTTTCGGTCCCCGCTGCTTTCCTCCGGGGCCAGCACGTCTTGTATCCGCTCGCTACCTCGCCTCGGCCGCGAGTGGGTTGACCCCGCGACTTGCGCACGCTCAACGTCCATGGCCGTCATGGCGTCGCTTTTCGATCGCTCAAGCGAACGTCGCCGCGGTGGGCGCTCTTTGCCCCACAAGTGCCGCAACGCAACGCCAGACCTCTCCCCTCGCGCAGCTCCGGCCCTGGCCTCGCCCTGTTCACCTCCCGTGCGCACGCGCGAGGGCGCGCGAGGCTCGGCCGCGGCAATAAGTAAGTGCCTACGTGGCACGTGCGTTAGAGATTTGGTGTATAGGCCCCTTCTATGTGTGCATCATTTATTCATTGCGCATGTTTCTTTCATTCATTTTCATTCACTGTCAGTCCATAGGCCTACCTCTTATTCTCCAGGACGACGCGTGGCTCGACCGCGAGCGAGGGATTATCCACGAGCATCCGGAGGGTCTGCGCTGGACGTGGGTTCTAGGTGTGCGGGTCGAGGCTGCGTGAGACAAGAATGAGCGGGAGCGCAGCTCGAGCTGCTCGTTGAGGAGGGTTCAATTACTTACCTGCTTGCTCACAGGACGCATAAGGCACGGAGACTTGTCGCTGAGACGATGAGTGTGGCGCTAATCGCAGCAGAACAAAAAGACTGACACGGACGCCAAATCTGCAAGGAAAGTCGTGCCGCGGTGTGCCAGCATTTGAGGTTACACGTAGAGTGCAAGGAAATATCCGAGACTTGAAGCATGGGGGGTCTATAATGATCATACTGACCGTGCAAGTAATTTTTTCGGCATAGCTGAATTCTGAGCAGGGGCAGACTGGCAATCTAAGGTCGAACGAGACTGGGGTAGGTTGCGACCTGTCAAAGCTATGCGTGGAAGTAAGCGGCAAGCGTGTTGTCAAGATTATTCGCCGATTTCTTTGAGCTATAGATTGAGCGGTGAACGACACAGATCCGCCAAGCCAAAAGTAAATGCAGAAAGTCTCGTGGGGCTGGTTCGATAAATGTAGGCCTCAAATCTGTGCTCAGTAAGTCGGCAAAAAAGGAAGAGAAGTTCGGGGAAATGAATATATTTTCGTAGCGAGCGCGTGCATAAATTTTAGGTGATATTCCTGGGGTAATGATTAATGCCGTGGGTTGAAAACAAAGAAGTCAAAGATGCTTCAATGTTTTTCGATAGTGCCTCTAAAGGTTTCGCAAGCAGCTTTCATTTCATTTCACGCTCTTCGTGGAACGAAACTCTTGCTCATCTTGGCATCACATCTTTGGTTCTTGAAAACAATGCTGTTGCCACGACGCGATCGATCGCTTGCGGAGAAAGGAGTCTTTCGGCTCAAGAGCCGACCGCAAGGGGTGCTGTCAGGGAATATATGGGCCACAGACTAGACAGAGGTTGACAAGTTGATATGAGTCGCCTTTTTGTAGTCTGACAGGTGCAAGCGATGCAATAAATTGTCGACTCACTGTCAGGAGGCCACTTCGTTTGTCGTCCTCTCCCCCTCTCTTCCTCTCTCTCTCTGTCTTTCTCTCTCTCTCTCTCTCTCTCTCTCTCTCTCACATGCATCATACAGCGACTCTTAATCATTTCTGAACTTGCGTTGCGCTCAACCGACATTTTCCTCTTCTTAGTTTCGATTTCGGGAGGCAAAACGAGGAACTCGCGAGCCCAAAAACCCTTGCTTGCGTACGCGACGACCATGGGTAGCGGGCTGACGAAGCCAGCCGGTGAGGCAGGGGCACTCGCACGGCTGCAAGAGATCAGAAGTGAGAACCTGCAATCAGGCGACATCGACAATGACCAGAACAAGGATGCCGAAACTCTACGCGCAGAACTCTGTGAGATCAAAACAGCCCTTTGCAAAGTAAACCTCGAGGACCTTATCAAGGAGGCAAGGCTCGCCGATGCCAAGGCAAAGCTCGAGCGCCTGAGGACTATCGACCCCTTTGTCCTTGACAACTCCATGCGCGAGACGACAGTTGCACAGGTCAAAGGCCACTCACTTCAAGATAAGCTGGAGATTCTGCAGCATGTTCGCAAAACTGGCCTCGAACACATTATCGTAGGCGCACTCGGTCGCCTCAAACGAGTCGACAATGAACTTCTCGAGTACTTTCAAGATCAAAATGAGGATCGCAGCAAATTCTATCTTTTCACTGAGCTTTTTGAAAAGGTTGACCCGGATACAAGATTGCCAAATGCCACGCTTCCAGCGTCACTGCAAATTGCAAAGGACTGCGGCATTCCCAATGTCATTGTAGAGATCGATCTTTCGCATCCGGACATTGACTGGGACGCCGCACTGCCTCGCGAGTCAGATCCACCCTACTTTGCCCTCCTCGCGGACCGAGTTGCCTGGATCCGTGCTCATCTTTGTGCTGATGCAAGAATTTTCTTCAACTTTCGCGATTGGCTCGTCACATGGCACAACCACCCAACGCGTGTCGAGCGCGTCGCAAGCTTTTTTGCCAATGCCGCACCCGAGGAACGTATCATGGGCTTTTGCGTCGAAGATCCATCCGGCGCCTTTCTCCCCTTTCAGTACGCAGATCCTGTGCAAAGGCTACGCGAAGCCATGGATCAGCACGATTGGGCGGACGGCCATATTCTCGTCCATATACATAAAAATTATGGGCTTGCCGAAGCTTCGGCACTTGAAGTCCTCGCGCTCGGCGCGACCGGCGTGTGGTGTGGCATCCCTGACGAGGGTGCCGCTGTAGGCCACGCCTGCTCGTGTGTTCTTCTTACAAATCTTGCACGACTTGGTAACACGCGCGTGCTCGAGCGCTACAACTTTCCAGCACTCCGCGAAGCCGCCATCGAAATCACGCGGCTAATCACCGACGAGCCTCCGCATCCACGAACTGAAGTCTATGGTGCGCGGGCACTTGACGTCATCTTTGAGGGCATCAACACAGCCAACGACCCGTTAGCAAAGAATTTCGATGTCAATACCCTTTTCCAAGTTCCGGTTCAGACGCGGATCAGCACCATGGCCACGGCCTCCATGATGGCGGATCGCCTTGCCGAAGTGTTTGGCCCCGAGGCGCGCCAGACAGCCTCTGTAGCTGTCTGCGAGCAAATGGTGGTAAGTTTACGATACATTCCGCTTTGTCTCGACGCCAGGCGCATACTCACAATGTTTGGAATCTTATCTTTTCACACAGGAAACTCTACACGATGACTTGCGCCAAGGCCGAGAGGAAGAGTACCAATCGACTGTGGGCATCTTTTCTCTCTTTGAACGGAGTGGTGGCGTCCCGACAGAGGCCATGATCAGCGTAATCGACCACGATGCGTCTCTCGATAAACATCCAGTACTTGTGGCGCTCAGAGCTTATTTTGATGTTTGGGACTACAAGGACCATGCCAAGGACGACTGCATTTCGTTTGACAACTTTTATGACGCATTCATGGCGCGATTTCTCACATGTTACTCTTGCGAAAAGGCCCGAAAGCTGTTTGCGGCCGCTGATCTCAGCCACGACGGCGCCATACAGTGGCGTGAAATTGCTTTGCGCGCAAAATGGGCTCTTACTGAGTACCCCAAGCTAGTCACCAATGTCCAGGATCTCATTGGCGTCATCATGGAGCAATACTTTCTGCCTGAAATGCTACGGACTTGTCAAACGTAAGGTAAACAAAGGAAAACACTTTCCTGACCCTGCCTACATTCGCTGCAGACCCGTAAAAACGAACGAATGAACGATTGTACGTACGAATACCTATTTGGCGTACGTAGATAGAAGTGTCTTTGTGGTTTGTCGAAAGCAACCTTACAGCACCAAGCGCCGTCAGCCGCGCATCGAGCAACCTACTTTTGCTCAAAGCCCATATGCAGGGGCCACTCGAGTCCTTGCTAGAATAAAGGGGCCTGCACCTGCCATTCGAAAGTAGGAGAGCGTGAGGATCATGAGTTCCAAAAATCGTGGTCCCCTATCGCAAACATAGTCCAGCATGCTCGCTGCACTGTCTTCAGCCAAGTCAATCAACAAAATTCTCTCTACTCCAAGTATGCCTGCATCGCCTTGACCTCGTGGTCGGTCGCCTCTGCGCTACGCGCTCCACGAGTTTTCTCTTTCCTCCACGGGACCAATACGCGCCAAAGTTCAGGCTTGTGGCTCTGCTCGAGCTCCTGGGTCGGCCTCCTCGAGAGCCCAGCCCAAAGGGTCCAAAGGGCATAGGCCTCGTAGTATCCCATGCGGTAGCACTGAAGAGCGGACTTGTCGCCCGCTTCAGCCGGTCAGAATCAGAAAAGCTTGGCTTGGGTCCGACATTCGACATTGGCGCCGCCGTCGTTGCGCCGTCGCCGCCGTCAGACCGAGGGGGCTTGCTGGAGGCAACGCGCTCGCGAGCGACCTCGGAGCAAGGAGGCTGAGCGCCCGACCGGTCGACGTCGCGCGATCGCGGACCACGCGGGGTCGCAGAGGGTCCTGGCAAACCTGAATCTCCGGGCGCAGCGCAAGCACGGCCGGACCGGGAGGCATTCAGGCCACACCTCTGAGTCGACTATAGAGCGAGCGCAGACTTTCGACTCGAGGCTTTCGCTTTAAGACAACATCTCCGTCCGCGAGAGACAAGACTTTTGTTTTGAGACAAGAATTCCGTCTCGGAAACCACTTTTTCCGTCGAAAACAGAGAAAATGGCAACCCGTCTCGACGAAGCGATCGCTCTTGACCTCGTCAAAGGCGACGCCGAGGGGTCCACGTGGCGCGGCCTTATCACCGACAAATACAATGTTTTCATCGTGCCGAATGGTGGTCTGCTGATGGCTCTCATCTTGCGCGCGATGCGTAATGAGCAGAAGCGCCATGGACTCGACAAGGAATCCAATCTTGACTGTCTCCACATGCAGCACTCCTTCCTTGCAGCCACCGTGGGAAACGCCCCGTGCGACATCACAGTGCGTGTCATCAAACGCGGCAGAACCCTTTCCTGGGTCTCTGCAGAGCTCCAGCAGGCTGCCAAGGTCCGCATCATGGCCATTGCGGGCTTTGGCAAGTACGATCCCTGCCCAGCAACCAACTACATCCCGGTGGAAGATGTCAAGCTTATCAACACTCAAAGCGAAAGGTTCAAATCTTCTTCCATTCCCAAAGGCAACGGTGAGACGCGCGAGCTTTTCAGCCGCTGGGTTTGGAACTTTCCTCCCGGTGACAAAGACGTCTATCTCCGCATGACCTCGCAGCAGGAGCACCCGGACCCGTGTCCCACCAAGTTCAACGTCTATATGCGCCATGAAGATCGTAGCGAGCCCATTACTGTAGAATCCTTGGTTGCCATTTCTGACGCGGCGATTCCTACGATCAAGGCGCTTCTGCCCTTTGGGAACATGGGTTGGGTTCCTACTCTCTCCTTCAATTCGTATCTCTTTGCCGAGCCGCGTCCTGACCTCGAGTGGGTCTACTGCGAGTTCAACCTCGAGGCTGCGAGCGAGGGTCGTAGCATTCAGGGTGTCTCGATCTTTGACCCGGAGACCGGCGCTCTTTTGTGCAGAGCCTCGCAAGGCGCTCTCAACGTAGCCGAGCAAAAGGATCAGTCCAGTAAGATATAGTAATTGATAAAGTCTTTACATCAGTCCTTGTCTTTCACTTTCTCTTGAATTTGGGATCCATTGCTTCAATCTCGCTCTGAATGCGTACACGCATGCGCTGCAAGACACGCGGCGGAATGTGTTGGTGTATCTCAATCAGCTTCGAGTCCGGCAAGTTGTATGATGATGCCTGTAAGAGTACTCGTGAGGCTTGATAGGCGTGTATAACAGCCCGTGCATCCTCTGGAGCCGATGGCATCAGATCCGACGGATCGATCTGTTCAAGAATTCCCATGAGCTTCCGCGTTCGTTTCGATTTGCGTACGGTCCGCTTTGTCTTTGCCCGGGCCGCTTCCGCCTTTTTCCGTTGCTCTTTCTTTGCGGCCTCGTCCAAAAGCCGTGTTAGATTCTCCACTTTGGTCGCAACATTCTCCGATTCCTGGATGCCCTCCACACTCCAGTCAACATCTTGCGCAATTTGCAAAAGGTCGAGGTAGCTATCTTCCGGTGTGAGCAGCGCACGAGGTACAGGAAGTCTTGTGCTGCTTACAGCCAGCGCGACGACCCATTCCTGAGCCGACGTTGGTTCATGACCGAGCTTCCCACCAGGAATACCGAGCAAGTCCAGCCATGCCTCATCGGGCTGCTGTACGTTTGCAGCAAGAGACGATATGATTTTATGATGCTCGAGCCGAAAAGCATCACCGGCGCGATCGCCAGAAAAGACCACATGTGCGGCATGCTTCACCTCTCCTTGTGCACAAATGTGAACCTCATCGTGAAGTACTTGTCCTGTCAAAGGGTCAAGCATGGAATGGCAAATGCGTGCTTCTGGTGTTCGGTCAGGCGGGTTGGGGCAAATGCGCAAGCTTGGCACAAATCTTGCATCGAGGCGTTCTCCCAACGCTTCAAGATCGAAACCTGGCGAGGTTGATGGTCGATCATCCTCCAAATCGAGTGTGTCAATGGCATCCGACGGATCGGGACGCCGCGCAGAAGGAATGTAATGTTCGACTTGGGGCTCTGCGTCGACAAAGAGGTGAAAGCGAACCCCATCTGGACCTTGGTACACGGGTAACTCTTGCAAAACCCCGTTTGTTTGCGGAAACATCCACAAGCGCGCGTTGGCGCGTTCCATAGGGTCCAGTACACGTGCTCGCGCATTTTTCTCGAACACAAAGCTTTTGCCCTTACCTTTGACAATCGAACTCTTGTTTACTTGCAAAGAACGAGATTGATCATCCAAAGAGTTTACCTCGTTCATTTGCACAGGCGCCGCGTTCGCATTGGTCTGCGCCAGTTGTCTCTCCTCAGCATCACAATCGTGATCCTCGATTTTTGCTTCGTTCTCGCAAAGAGGGACAGCCCTGCTATCGCTGGTGGTCTCTGGTTCCGCAGAAGCCGTCTTCGTTGAACCTGCAGAGCGCGTAAAGATGAGTGGGTCCAAGTGTACACGCATAGCACCCGCTTTGGTCACATCCACGCCCATCACCACGGGTGCAAAGGATTTGCGTCTTGTGTAGCGCGGAAGCTCGTGCGCATAGACGTTGGTTGCATTGTACGGATGCTGCGAGATCACGCGAACAATGTCCTTGATGAGCTTGCCTGCTAGCTCATGACTGCCCAGCGACAAGAGAGCATCGAACCCTCCATCCATGCTCATGAGCTGTGCGTTGAGTGGGTCCACCGCCAGCTGGCGTAGCGTAAGCGCGGCCAGCGTTACATTTTGCTGATGCGCCTCTGTGGGCGTCGCCTCGCGCAGACACGTCATCAAAATAGGAATGCCATCCATCTTGGCAATCGTCTGCTTCGTACTGGGCTGGGAAGCAATCCGTACAAGATGCTCTAGGGCAATTTGCCGCATGTCTGATGCAGCCGAAGTTCGCAGCAGGGTGCACAACACAGCCGTAAAGCGTACCTCAAAAAACATTCTTGGTTTCCCGAAGAGAAGCTCGTCCATCTTTTGATTCCAAATCTTGCGGATGGACGGACCATTGACTTTGGGCCCGAGGCCAAGAACCCCGGGGCCACGAGAGCCTTCGTCACCGTCGTCAGAGCCGCTGTCCTCATCGGTCTCTTCATCAAGCTCCAGCTCAGGCTCTGGATCCTCTTGCAACTCCTCGTCTTCGTCTTCGTCATCGAACTCGTCTTCGTCCTCTTGCGCGGCCTTTTCTGGATCGTCAAATAGCACATAGGATAACAAATCAACGGCGCGAGCTTTGGCTTGAGCGTGGAATGCGGATGAGAAGCCAATATAAAACAAGTCCGCGATAAAGTCCGGGTTTCGCAAGACGCCATACACTTGACATCGCTGGTGCCGATGAGATCGTACAAGTGACCGTCTTCGCTCGCGATCTGCTTTGGCCTGCAGCTTCTCCAAAGCCTGGAAGCGAACGCGTGACGCAGGAATGTCTTCAAGCTCGAGTGATTCTTCGAAAAGCTCCTGCGCCGCTGCGCGCTCCTTGATGTGCTCCAGCACCTCCGCATCGAATTCAACGAGCTGTTTGGCATGATCCGCCTCTAGTTCCACTTTACTCAGCGCGTGCAGTTCGCTCAAGAGACCCAAGATTACCTGAACACGGGAGCACACAGCTCCGCGGACCCGGACAAGCTCTTCGTCCTCTTGAGCGGGCGCCGGGGGCAGAGGACGCTTCCCGTTACACGCAAGTGTATATGCGTGGTATGCATCCTTTTCCGTCTCGAAGAAACCAAATATGCGAGATCCTCGTCTCAGGTCCTGCGGCGTGGCCTTGGTCGTCTCGAGAAGGGAGCGCTTGTATGATATGGCTTTCCACATGTGAATCTCTGGCTCGTACGAGACCTCCATCAAAGGTCCACGCTGGGAGAAGTCGCAATGTTTCCGGATCGTTTTGCGCAAATACGCGCAATTGCCTCCGAGGTGCCCCGCGAGGCGGTCTGCATAATCAACGATGCCAGCTTGGAACTTGGCCGTGGCCGCCCCGCCGTCTTTCGGAGCTAATGCGCGCCATATGAGAACCACAGTCATCTCAAAGTTGCTCGAGCTAAAGTCCTTTGACGAAAGTCGCAGCAACCGGAAGAGTTCCTCGATTTGAGATACGGTGCCCCGACCGTCATAGAGGACTCGGATCAGACGAGGCTGTTCTGCACACAATGGCACGACACGCTCTGCTTCGGGGGCGCGCTCTGTGTGAGCATTAAAGGGTGCCATGCGCGCGGCCGCCTCACAAGCAAGAGCCCGGGAACACTTGATGCCACCCGTGCGACGCATCATGCTGAGAACAATGGAGAGTCCTCCAGCAGACGCATAGGGCGCAGGCCGTTTGGCCATTGCTTGCAAAATACGCTCTTGTACTACCTGGGCCTTGGTAAGACGAAGGCGCGAAACAAGAACCTGTTCGGCACTGTCGTCAAATGCCGCAGCGGTGCTGCGTTGTGGCGCGACCTGCGTCACGAGAAGATCCACGCAAAGGTCTTCGTTCCACCCTATGAAATTCTTGAGCAACCTGATGAGACCAAGATCTCCCGTGCACTTTGCTAATGTCCGCAGCGCGCACTCCAGACCTACCGCGAAACGTGCTGGGACATCATGGCCGAATTCAAGAAAGACATGAGTGCTAAACAGTTTGAGACAGTCAAGGAGCTCTGGAACCAATACCTTCTCACCGGCCACCTCGGCCATTTGCGCAATTGCACAAACATAACGAATTGCTGAGCGCAGGTCCTTTGCAGAAGCCAAGTGCTTGCACATAACCTTGCAGTCGAGCCTTGCCTCCACGGACCGCAGGGCAATGTATGATTTGGGCCACCACGAGCAAAATAGCGCGCATGCAAGACTAGCATGTTTCTCAAGGCCCGACAATGCATACTGTACCATGGGCACAGTAATCTCCTTTGGTCGAATCCAAGCAAACGTCTCAAGCACCATGGGCACTTCTCGTACGCATGAAGACGCTAGTGCGCCTGCGAGAGCCTCAACACGAGCGTCACTCAGCCGCACCCCGCGACTTAGCATGGACCACCATGCCCCAACCGCTGTCCATTCGGTACGTACGGCATCCATAAGACGGTCCATGACTTCCTCTGGCATATTTTCTCGCCAGTGCATAAAACTTGAGCCAGCCGCAAACTGCCATGCTGCAAGCGCAAACGTTTCTGCCGACGGCATACGCACAATGCTTTGCAGTACTCGTTGTTGACTATACTTTGGATCAGGTATTTGCGTGTGTAGGTACTCGATTGTTCGAAAATGGGCTGCACGAAAATTGAGTCGCTTGTAGCAAACATACAATTCCTCGGGCTTCAACACTGTCCCGAAGCGAGCGGCCCATGCAAGCTGGATTTCATGCAAGAGCTCATCAATGCTTGATGGCACTGCGAACTTTCCGATTTCCTGCACATTTTCAGCATTCGTCAGGTTGGCAGTCCCCTCCTGGGGTGAGAGAGAGATATACGAAGAGCTACGTCGAGACGCTCTTCTCCCCGTATCTCCGCTTTCGCTGCCACCACCGCCAGCAGGGTCGTCATCTTCGACTTCGTTGTCCCAGGTTGGCTTTCGTCGAGGCAGAATTTCGAGTGCAGCTGCACGCATCGATGCCAAGCGTTCCTGTTTCCTACGTTGTCTCCTTTTCCATGGTCGCAGTCGAGAATAGTTGGTTGCCTTGGGAGCTACGGGCGTTGGCGCCGTAACGAGGATCACTTGTCTGCCCCGTGTGGTCGTCGTCATGTCCACCGCCGACGGTCTCGGCTCGTCGCGTCGCACCTCCATGTTGCGTACGCGGCAATACCTCGATCCAGGCTTTGCCGCGCTGCCTCCTCCGCAAGGCCGCGCGCCTGCGCCCGCAAGCGCTCCCCGTCAGTCTGTCTACAGCTAGCCTGGCCACTTACTGCCAGTACACACCGTCTTGCTTGCTCAGTGCCTGAGAGCGCCAAGCCGTGAACGGTTCCACCGGACACATTTGCAGGCAGGCAGGCAGGCAGGCGGGCAGACAGCGAGACAGGCTCCGCGGGGCATCGCGCGTGCGGGGGCACGCTTCGACGCGGCGAAAGAAGGCGAGCGCGAGAGAAAGAGATTGTCTTCTTTGCGCGAGCGCGAGTCTGGAGGATGGCTGCGCCTGCCGTGCGCCGCGAGGTGAACCGCAAAGGCGCAAGGCGTGTCCCCGGGACGCCCTCACCTCGCGCTCGCGCAGCAGCAGCTGCCATACCTGCGCGAGGCCAGATGGAGGTCCTCAGCCCCGAGCCGTCGACCCCGAAGCTGCAAGCGGGCACGAGGAGGCCAAGGAGCAGCGGTCTACGCGAGCAAAAGAGGACGGCAGAGGACATGCGCGCAGAACTTGAGTCATACATGGATCATGTGCGTACGGTCGCGACCTTGGGCGATGACTTTGAGGAAAAGGTCTCTTTCGCGCTGAAGTCTGACCAGGCTGCGCAAGCTCTCGTCGAACAAGACAAAATGGATGAAAAGCTCGCAGCAGGAAAGAAGAAGATCGCCAAGCTCGACGAGAAACTTCTCGCGCTCGAAAAGAGAGCAGCCGAAGTTGCAGCATCCTCGAGTATCTCACACTCTCAGCCTTCTTCTCCTTTTCATCATCAGCATCATCATCATCATCAGCAGCAGCAGCAGCAGCAGCAGCAGCTGCAGCTACCCTCGAGCGAACAACCAGAGAGCCAACAGCTTGTGCTGCCACCTTTGCCAGGTGCGCAATCAGCGACTGCGGGCAAAAAGAAGCGACGAAGAAGGAGACGGAGCCGACGACAAAGAGAGGCCGAGGGTATGTCTGACGATGAAGATGACGAGGAAGACGATGTCAGTCGAAGCAAGGTTGTCCCAGGAGCTTTTGAACTGCATTTCGAATCCTCTCTCGCAGTGCAAGATATTCCTGCAAGCAACAGGAACAACAATGATTATGCAGAAAGTGACGATTACGTGACTCGCAATATTCAGCTCGCTCGAACTTCGAGCCGGCTCATGACCCCTCAGGACGAGGCTCGTGTGGAAGAACTTCTTCTTCTCGCAGACTACGATGACGACCATGACCACAAGGAAGAAAAAGTTGATCTTTTTGAAGAAGGCAAGAGCGCATCTACTCGAGACTTCGCGCAAGATCTCGAAGAGCAAGATGATGGCGAAAAGGCACATTTAGGGACACTCGCGCGATATGGCGAGCTACCCGATGCCAAAATGCAGAGTGAGAGCATCAGAAGCCGCCTCCGCCTGCTGGTTGGACCAACAGAATGGGAGACCAAGTCCTTTTTTCTCACAGAAGATGACGAACCCCCCGCCGATCAAGCAGACGATTGTAGGGCGTCTGTGAGGTCAGATTCAGCACTAAGCCGCGTGGCAGACTCGCAAAAGGAAGCAAAACAGCGCCTTAAAGAAATCGACGAAGCCTTGCAATACGCCGCGCAGACGGATGCAGATATGGCGCTGCAGGTGCAATGCGATCTCCATGTGCTTTTGTCTGATGCAGAACGCTCTGTCCAGGAGCACGGACTCGCATCCAAGGACGCGATCACGAAACTTTTGTGTACTCTCGGGGTACGCAGTCCCACATTTGCCCTCTCGAATTCTCCCGCACCTGTCGATACTGACTCCTGATCTATTTGTGTATTCTTCGTTACTATTTCGGCAAGAGACAAGTGAGCGCTCACTTTTTTCTGTCCAGCTCCTTTTAAAGATTTTATCACGTCCCGAAGGAAGATTGAGGGCATCAAAGAAGCCAAGAGGAGAAAAAAGAAGAGGCACTCTTTCGCACCTTCCGCAGACTTGATCTCATTGTTACAAACGAAGATCAGGTGCTTTGCAGAATCTGCTTGATGATGCTCGGAAGTTGCTGTGGCTTTGTGCACTGATGGGCAGTGCCCTGCGGCAGATTGTCTTGCAAAAACTTGGCTGCATGCGGTTCCGCAATAAAGATGGCGTGCGCTTCGACGTCATCTTCGCCGTCACCAGAGAGCGCGCTTTGCAGTTGTGATGGGTGGATGTTGTAACGGCCGAGATTTGCGTCGGAAATGAGAATCAAAAAGTTTTCATCAGCCGGTTCGCGGCGATCGAGCGACTCAAGAAGCTCGTGCGCGCGAACGGTGGCGGCCAGAGTATTGTCTCCCGCAACAGCGCCCTTGGCAAGGGCCTGAATCTTGTTGGGAAGCTGTTTGCGCTGCGATAGCGTCGGCCATTTTCCCATCTCGACAACGGGAATTTCGGCGGCTGTGCCCGAATGTGCATGGATAGCATACTGATACTTTTCGCGAAAGGGGTCCACAGCTTCAGTAAACATGACGACTGCCTGAATAAGATGACTTAATCGGTCATCGTCGGCGCGGGCCATACTCGCAGAAGTGTCAATGACCAAAACGATTCGCTTAGGCTTGCGCTGCTGCGGCCCGGCAGGCAGATCTGGCTCTCCGCGCTGCCGATAGACGAGATGATCGCCAGTGACGGCGTCGACGAGTTTCTCCTCGTGAAGTTCTCCTTGCGCTTTATTGGGAATCCAGGCCCTTTCCTTTTCCTTTGCCTTGGCAGACTCAAGAACGAGTCGAAGCTCCTTAATGTGCTTCTCCACCTTTGCAAAGGCCTCCTTGTAAAGGTCTACGCCCTCGGGGTTGGCCACCATGTCCTGAAGCGCCTGTCTCCGCGTCTGCTCCGCCACGAGGTCGTCAACCATTTCGTCAACATTGATCTCGGAGCTCTCGGCCAAGGCTGAATCAGCGGCGAAGGAGGCGTACCCACCCTTACCATCGGAACGGTCAATTTTGCGTCCTTGACCCGTTCCTCCGCCTCCGCCCCCGCTACCGCTATCACTGCCGCCACCTCCTCCGCTGCCGCCTCCACTTCCAGGACCACTTGCATCATGCCCGTCGAGAGGTTCATTCGTGCCGGTGCTTCCTTGCAACAAGGCACCAAGCTCACGGTCGATATCGTCTTGCACGTCTGCTCCAAGTGCGCTGGGTGGCACCGCTTCATCTTGCTGTGCGCCGTGGTGCAATCGCTTCCAGTGCTCGAGCGCTTTCTCCGTCTCGGCACGGTCTAGCTCCAGAACAACGACAGACTTGTCAGACAGCAAGACTGCGGCCGTGCGGGACTGCTCGTCCAAAACATGCGCCTTGACCACCTTTTCGTCGAAAGAAAAAGTGCGGAGCGTGCGCTCCGAATGGTCAATTACACGCAATTGACGAGGGTTCTCGGCCGCAACTTCAAAGGCGATACGCTGAGAAAGCTCCGGTTCTGGGTCCAATTGACGAGCCTGTGCTCCCAGCTCAACGCGCAGACGCTGACCGCTATCATTTTCGAGGTCGCCATCGTCACGCACACGAAAAAGAGGTTTGGTGTCCCGACGAGGCACGCGCACTTGCCTCGAGGGTGCTTGGCCTGTGAACGACTCGGGAAGCTCCATGCGCACAGCCCGACCATCTTCCTGGACGGTCCATACGATGCCCTGCTGTGGTGCTGCCAGAAGAACGCCTGCAAGATTTGGCGTCGGCACAAGCTCCACCTGCACGCCAGTTCCGGCCAAACGATCCGTGTCAATGAGGGTTGTCTCGCTCACGCCTTCGTTGATGCGCGTCATGGAGAGAAGTCCAGGCCTCCGCAAAAGAACGTTGACCTGGGTGCCTCTACACGACCCCGTGACGCCGGTTGGTGACGCCTCCTGACCGCGTTTCGCCCCGGCCGTTGCTTTGAAGCGAACAATCTCTTCAGAAAAGGTGGCGACGCGTCCGGCTTGCCGCGAGGTCGATTGGTCCTGGGCCACGACATCGGGGTCCACAAGATAACTCACATCACGCTTGGAAAGATGGATGAGTTCACCTTTGGCGGCCTCGGTGTTGGTGATGGCTGGATCAGCGGGCGGACCCGCCGGAGGCATTCCGTCATACTTTTCAACTTGGGCAAGTGAGACCACGACGGGCGCGTCAACGCCGCTCACGGAAATCCCATTCTTGGAGAACGCTTCGGAAATAAGTTCCATGGCGTCGGGGTCAAGGCGGTCAAAGTCGAATACATTGTCCAGTGCGCGCGCGAGGCCCTCCTTTGGAAACGCTTCGACGTGCCGCGCTACAGCAGCGGCCTCACGGGTCGAGTAGGGATACTTGAGTTGGCCATCCTCGCAGTACGACCGAAGCTCGTCAAAGCTTTGCGCGAGCGCACGAGCCTGTGTGTCCGGCAAAGACGGGGCGAGCGCTTGCAAGAGCACAATTTGGTCGCTGAGCGTTCCGTTGCCAACAATGTGCGGCGCAAAGCAGTCGCCAAGCTCGGCATAAAAGTCGTTGCCGAGAAAGGGAAATCCTGGTCGGTTGGCGAGACATATAACGCGAAAATCATCGTGCAAATCGATATCTCCGCCCTTGGCAATGAGACGGCCATCTGCGAGACGCATCTCGCCGTCCGTAAGAAGACCCTTGAGCACGCTGACAACTTCGACGGCAGCCTTGTCTGCCTCATCGAGCACGAGAACGTGACCAGCGCGGGCGGCTCGTACCAAGGGCGAGTCAATGTAAACGACCCGGCCTTGCTCGAGCGAAGCAGTGACGGTGAGCGCCTGCACGGAAGAATCACGGCTCAATTGCAGGTACTCACGCGGACGCTGCATGCGTTCGAGCATGCGATCCGTGAGTTTGTTTTTGCCCGTACCCTGATTTCCAATTAGAAGTACATGGTGCCCGCATACAAGATCGTCTCTGACGCGGCGCATAGTCACCATTTGATGGGGCATGTCGACAAAGCCATCGACACTGGGGATCAGGCTCGACGCCTCTGCAGACGGCCCCGCGCTATCCAGGGCCCACGAACCTGTGTCGTGTTCGGCCTCATGAGACCTATGAGGGGAGCTCGCTGCGTGCCCGTCGCTGGAAGATGCGGATGCGAAGGCCTCCCGCACGGCGTGTGATTGGAAAGGGATCATGAGAAAACGTTCGAGAGCATTCGTGAGTCGGAACTCGCGACTGCCTTCGCGCAAGAGAAGATCACTCAGCTGAACGGTTTGGCGTAACGAGAGCTTCAGGTCGGCGCTTGCGGTTGATTCCGTGCCTTTACAAAAGTTGAACTGCACCCTGTGACTCTCAATATCCGCGAGAAGAGACTCAATTTCGGCCACCTTTTCTGAGGCGCCACTTGCGTGAGCGACGAGAGCAGCAACCTGAGCGCGGTCCTGTAACGCAGGCACCTCGAAAAAGGAGAACATAGTCAGGACCTCGGCACTGAGCCAGTCATTGCCTTGGGCGCCAGAAGTGGGAGGGTTGCCAAGTGCAAGGACACGGAACTTGGGGTCGACGCGAAGAAATCCTTCCTCTTCAGCTTCGGGCGTAAAGCGCGAGGCATGCAGCAGGCGGCGGCCGTCCGGAAGGGCAAGGTCACCTTCGTGGAGAAGATGCTGAATACTTGCCAGGGTGTCGGCCTGCAGACGGTCGACGCCGTCGAGCACAAGCAAATCTCCTCGGATTGCCGCTTCGACGAGAGGTGACAATACCCATTCTGTGCTGCCGTCCTCTCGCGTGGAGCGTTTCTGGATGAGATCGCGAGACGACATGTCTTTGTAGCAGTGAACGGTGGTTACCGAGCGTTTTACTGCGAGATCATCGTCACCGTGGTTTTCGAGAAGACGAGATGCGACCTCGCGGGCCAGGACCGTTTTGCCTGACCCCCCTGGGCCAATCAGACATAGGTGCTGGCCATTAAGTTGAGCCTCGGCCAGCATATCTTCAACGACGATGGCATGTTCCGGAGTAAAGAGCATCTTATCTCGGACGAACCCCAGGTTGCGGGAAGGTTCACGAGGCGAAAAGGCCACGTCGAGCTTGCGAAAGGTCTCCTCGAAGAGCTTAGCTTGATCTTGGTCGTCGCGGAGGACATGGCGCGCGGGAAAGCAGCGAGCCACGGCTTTGTAGAGCGTCGCGCCCGTCGCTTGCATGCTCGCAGTCACACGCGCATGCGCGTCTTCGGGTACATAGTGAAATTTCCGATTTCCCGTGTCCCCTGTTCGAGCGAGCGCGCGCAAAGTGTCGACAAGAGCTCGTGGCGCGTCGACAGTGTCAGAAGGCGCAGAGGGCGGATTCACGTAGCGGCATTGAAAACGCGAGCGAAGTGGCGGATCGAGTGGAAATCCTGGGAAAATGTGAGGCACAGGCATGCCGAGCGCGATTACGGCAAAGTCCTGATGGGCACGTTCGAGACCGAGAGAATCTTTCGCCTGCTCGGCAGAAAGACCTGTGCGCTCAAGGGTGGCATCAAAGAATCTGCTTGAAACGAGTCGTCTGCCATCGAGCAAGGTCATTTCGCGATTCTCCAAGAGGTTGTTGAGTGTGGGAAGCACATTGCGCTCAGCCTTTTCGACGCCATCGAGGATGAGGATGCGGCCATGAAGCGCCGCCGCGAGGGGAGGCATGTCGACAAAGGCCATCTGGCCGCCCGGCAAGATCTCCCGGCGCTGTTTGAGGTCGCTCTCTGTGACGTCCCTCGAAAGCGTGACGATCTCCGCTTCTTTCCCGAGCATCTCGCAAAAGCTGAGCGCCAGCGCCCTGCGCGTCGGCCCCGGGGCGCCCATGAGGAAGACGTCCTGCCCCAGCTGCCGCTTCTGCAGCAGGAACCGGAGCTGCCTCACGAACCACGCGCTCTGCTTCCGCGCCCGCGTCAGGTACCCGCGCGGGACCCTGCCGCCCGCCATCCTGGCCTCGCGCGCCCGCGCCTCGCCTCGCCGCGCTGTTCAAGATCTGCTGCGCGCTGTGCTCCAAGAGGGCGCGCCAATCCAAAACCAAAAGAGCGGACAACAGAAACCAACCTTGCAACTCGCAGTCGCTTGCAACAAACAACTTCTCGCAGCCGTAGCAAACAAACGATCAAACAAACAAACAAACAAGCCCGACACCGTGCGAAGGCAGAGGCAGGCAGGCTCGCGGTGCCAAACTTGGCCCAGCGCGGGTGCGTCATCCGTACCTTGGGTCTGGGTCCACGCCAGCCTCCACGGCGAGCCGCCGGAGACGGCTTGAAGAAAGCGAGCTAGCAAGCGAGCACGCGAGGCCGGTCGTTAGGCGCTCTCGAAGGGCCGCGATGGCGGCGCAGGCCGGCGCCAGGCCGCGCAAGGAGCTCACCAATGCTTTCGTGGTGGCCGGGGGCCGCGTGCTGCTGGGCATGAAGAAACGCGGCTTCGGGGAAGGCAAGTGGAACGGCTTTGGCGGCAAGCTGCAGCAGGGCGAGACCGCTCTCGAGGCCGCGCAGCGCGAATTGCTCGAAGAGGCCTCTGTGCAAATGCTCGACCCGCAATTGGTCGGCCGCGTCACGTACACGTACGAGGATATGCAGGAGGAGCTTCTCGTGCACGTTTTTCGAGCGACGCGGTGGACGCCCGAAGAGCCTCGGGAGTCCGAGGAAATGAAGCCTTGCTGGTTTGCCCTCGAGGACATCCCCTTTGCGAACATGTGGGCTGACGACGAGCATTGGTACGAGCACATGCTTGGAGGGTCATCATTTTTCACCGCGAATTTTGCCTTTGCCAAGGATCATAAAACAATTCTCCAGCATGACGTAAAGCTTGACCCACTTTCCAAGACGTCCCAGTGACCTTATTATCTATCACACGTGTAACGAGACGGACAGGAGCTTGGTGCGAATCACGAAAACAACTTTTCAGGCTGTACACGTAGCCCGGATATTGATTATAATTTCCTTTCTTTGCCATTTGCTGCTGCTGCTGCTGCTGTTGCTGCTGTTGCTGCTGGTGAAAGCTTGATTTCCCCTTTAAAGATAGTGTGACCTCGACGCAACCAAATCCAAATCTGTACCTTCGCCGCGAACGTATACCTTTTTGAACCACCTTGACTGGGAGTATCATATCTTACGAAATAATCGTCAGAAGAATAGTGGTTCTCGAAGTCGCGATCTTGTCGCCTTGAAAAAGCTATAGGCCGAAGGGATTAAAAAAAAAATATTCACTACGGCTCGCTCACTGACACAGAACGCTCGCTCGCGGACAACGGTCATTTCTTTTCCTGCACTTCAAGTTTTTTTTCGCGAGCCGTCAAAAGGCAATGAGAGGCCACTTTCCTGACTTTGATGCCAGCTCGAAGTCGGAGACTGGAGTTCGTTCGAAGCAAGTATGCGCGCGAAAGCACGCCTATCGGTCGTGGCGACAACCGCGCTGATCTTTGCCGTCGTGACACTCCTTGTCCCTTTGTCGCAGGCGTCGAGTTGTTACCCGATACAAAGCGGAGCCGCTGTAGATTATGCCGAAGGCATTGCGCTACAAATTTGTCTGCCAGGTGGCTCAACACTGAACTGCGACCATTGCACGCATGCGGGGAGCCGAACATCGTGCTGGAAACTTAACTCACGGTGCCTAAGTCACTCGACGCAGTCCTCTTACAAGATTGAAAATTGGGGCTACGATGCGACGAACGCATGGGTGCAAAATCATGACGAAAACGGCAACTCCATCAACGTCCCTGTGGTTTGCCGCGACCAATATGGTGGCACGTGTTTCGCCGAGGTGACCTCTGCCACATCCATTGCAGCTTCTTCTTTTAAACCCGCGAGAGGGTGGTCAGGTCTCATGATCACAAGCTTCTTCGTCTCTTTCCTTTTCGCAAATATGTGACATACTCTTTGGGATTGTAACGCACTATAGCATGCATGTAGCACTCTTGGAATTATCACGCAATAAGCTAGAGATAGTGAGGTCCAAAGGGTTTGTGACTTTTTGTAAATTTCGTCTCCAAGGGAAAAACCTCGTCCGGTGCTTCGGAACTACCTGTGAAGCCCATGACTTTCTTTCTGGACGAGCCCCAGCGACAATGCACCGCGACACCTAGGCCCTAGGCTTAGTTTTGCACTCATGTCTCGGGCAAGAAGGGCTGGGTTGACTCAGAATGAACACCCAACACGATTTTTAAAGAAAATCAATTTTTTCTGTTCGATGTGGAGAAATCCAGAACTAGAGGTTCTGGTCCTCGGTGCTATCGCTTGGGTGAAGCAAAGGCGTTCTGTGCGATGCTTCCGCAGATACAGGCGGTGGATTCGAATAAGAAAAGGAGCCTCCCGTGGAAGAGGAGGCCCCAGCGCTCGAGCGATGTTGGATTGAGGAACCCGTGCGGACAGCTCCATAGGAGGCATTGGCAGTCTTGTTGCGGGACTTGGCGCCCATGAGGGCGGCAACGCCGGATAGGGCAAGTTTGCGCTGCTTCTTTTGGTTGAGGGCGAGCTGGCGCAAGCGCTGAATACGCTGCTGCGTGAAGAGAGCCTGCTTGACGCTGACGGCATAGTCCGTTTCGTCGCTAATATCCTCACGAATGAGAGCCTCCATGATGTCCTCGAGCGTGCAAATGCCAAAAACGTGAACGGAGTCGTCAATGGGTTCGTCGGCGCGAAGGTTCTTCTCCATGATGTCGGGCTGATCGGTGACAATGGCCATGTGGCTGTGGCCCTTCTGAAACTCGTTGAGTAGTACGAGCAAGGTCGTGTCCGGCTTGACAAAAATAGGCATGCGCAAAAAGAGGGTGTCCACGCGGCGAGAGTCGTTGGGGTCGACAACAATAAGCTTTTTCACGAGCAAAAGACCCCGGATGTTGGTTCGGTCCTTGTCGTAGACGGGTATGCGGCTGTGGCCCTGGGCCACCAAGTCGGCCAGCTTGGACATGGTGAGAGAGTCTCCAGTGCTGAGCATGTACACGTGCATGAGGGGAATCATAATGTCTTCTGCGGTGGTCTCTTTCAGGTCAAGAGCACCGTTCATGATGAGAATCTCGTCAACCTCGAGGCCACCCTCTGTATGTGCAGTAGCCATGCTGCCTGCGTGCGAGAGAGGAGAGCGAGGGGGCGTTGGCTGGTCTTCGACGTCAATGTTGGCAGAGGACGAGGCTGCGTGCATGACCCCGATGGCTGCATTCATGGTTTCACCGTGACCAGGGTCGTTGTTCCAAAAGTCAGACTCTTCCTCATCGATCGCCTGCTGGGCAGCGGCCGTAGCCATGGCTGCCATGGAAGCGGTCCGTTCGTCAACACCAAGCTCGGTGAGCTTGGTCCTGATCTCTGCTGACGACACGCGGCTGCCTAGGCGTGGCCGGCCGTCATCGCTTTGAACGAGGGAGGCTGCCATGGCGGCCGCGGCGGCGTTGGGGTCGCTGTTTTGACTTCGCGCCCGATCGCGCTGCGCGTCGGATCGCGAGGGCTTGCGCGTTCTCGGGTTGCGGTTTTGCGCATGTAGCTTGACAAGCGCACGAAGCTCGGCCTTGTTGAACTTATCTTCGTGCTCCTCGCCGAGGCAATAGTCGAGAATGCGGCTGATCGGGTAGGCGATGGGCCAGAGCAAGAGCATGACGCCCTTGACGAGAGGCACGAAACGCGCAGCCACAAAGAGCTGGTTCGGACCAGTGAAGATTGCACTGGGGATGATCTCGCCACAAAGCAAAACGAGCGTGACCGAGAGGATGATGGCGATCCAGGAAGGCACGATCTCGTCGAGGAAAAGTGGCAGACATTCGTTGGCCAGCGAGTTAAGCAAGAGCAGCGTTACGAGCAGAAGATGATGGCGCGAGACCACGGGGAGGATGGACCGCGCTGCCTTTTGCTCGTCGCGGAGCTCCTGTCTCTGCCGTCTGCTCGTGCAGTGCTCCTCCTTGGTTTCCAGGAGAATCTGCAGGCGAAAGGGCTCGATGGCCACCAGGCCCATCGTCAAGCCGGCGGCCAGGGCGGCCAGGCACACGCATCCCAGCGCGAGCCCGGCGTTCACGAAGAACTCCCAGCTCCCCACGGGCTCGAGGCCCACGTTATCCTCCATGCTGGCGTTCTTCCCGGCGTCGAGCGCGCGTGAGACGGGAGACGCGAGACGTTCTCAGAGACGTGGGACCTGCGCCTGGAAAAGGGTCCTCCGCCGCGTACGCCCAAGCCTCGATGCTGTGCTCGCTCCCTCGCGCGCTCGCGCAAGCTCCGCAAGGGTACTGCTCGCCAGTGGCTGCCCGCCCGCCTCTGCCTGGGCGTCAGTCGATCTTCTGAGCAAGGCGCAGCGAACTCGGCCCGAGGCAGAATATCTTCTTCCTCTCCGCGCGACCTCGAGCCGCCGCTCCAGACTCACGCGCCGCGCCGCGACGCGACGCTCTGCGGCGCCTGACCCTCGTTCCGGGCGACGTGGCGCGGGTCGAATCGGATCGGACCGGACGAGCGCAGCGGAGCCGTCTCGGCGGGTCTCTCGCGGGCGGGGTTTCGAGGCCCGACTTGGCCCGGTCCAGCCTGAGCCTTTGCGTTGCGCTTTTGCACGCAGCCGTACGAGGTCGCCTTCGACGACGGCGGGGTCCTGCGCGAGGGGTTCGCGCAAGGATTTGCTGTGAGTTCGAGACCATGGCGGAGAGATTCAAGGGCCCTACCGAGCCTGATGCGCGCCAAAAGGAAATCCTGGACGAGATTGCGCGCACAAGGACGACGGGGACGCGCGGGCCCTTTGGCCCGTGGCTGGCGAACCCGGATCTCGCACAAACGGCCCAGGGACTGGGACGTATCTGTCGCTACGAGACGGACCTGCCGCTCCGCGAGTCTGAAATTGTCATTTTAACCACGGCGAAGGCGTGCAACTGCAAGCTGGAATGGGATATTCATGTGGAGGAAGCGCGAAAAGCCGGCGTTCCCGAGGATGTCATTGGAGTTCTTGATGCTGGAAAGCAACTCGAAGGGGACTCTCGCGAGGCTGCCCTGCAGAGGTTCGCTCACGAGGTCGCCAGCACCAAGCATGCCTCTGATGCGGCCTACGCTGACATGAAGAAATACTTTTCTGACAAGGAAATCGTTGAGACTGTTGCCGTCTCGGGGTACTATTCATTCGTTGCAATGACGCTCAATGTTTTCCAGATCTAAGAATTTCCCTTGGGCGTCAGATCCTATGTCGGAGCAGAAACATGAGAGCAGCCAGTCCAGTGCCCATGGCCGGCAAGCCGAGGACTTTCCGAGTCTTCATCTCAAGACAAGCAGCAGCAAAGGTAGGCCTAACTCGTAATTATTCCTTTTTTGTGAACATACCTGCACTAGCTCCTTGGGTGGCTTTTTCAAGTTCAATGCACAAATAAGTAAAAAGATTGAGTTTTGAAGAAGTGGTGACGGTGGTACGAAAAAGAAAAGAAGAGAAAAGTAGAGAGAGAGAGAGAGAGAGAGAGGGAGAAAGAGAGACTGTTCTGTACGTAGCCCAGCCCCGACCAGCTCTTTTTTTTTACTCGACGACGCAGAGCACGTGGCCATCATTGACAAAATCACCGGCGGAAACATTGACCTCCTGAACAGTACCATCGACGGGGGCCTTGAGCTGAGTCTCCATCTTCATGGACTCGGCGATGATGAGCGTCTGGTCCTTGGTGACCTCGTCGCCGGGCGACACAAGAACCTTGATGATTTTGCCGGGCATGGGCGCCTTGACGGCGCCGCCAAGACCCGCAGCCTCGGGCCCAAGCGCCTGAGGGACAGTAGCAACGCGGTACAAGAGACGAGGCAGCGCACCAACGCCCGAAGAGGCGTCAAAGAGGCAAAGGTCGCCCGTCTTGGGATCAATCACCGGGGCAATGCGCGTGGGGCGCCCGTCGACAGTAACGGAGAGCACCTCGCGACCCGCTTGACGCGGATCCGCCAGAACCTCGACGACGCGGGGTTCCTCTGCCTCTGCAGGGTTAGCGTCGGCCTCGAGTGTCGGCGAAACAGAAACGCTAAAAGCGATCTCCGAGGCGTCTGGGCGCGGATCGGTCTCGACTGAGGTTGCCAGGACATCCACGCGGCGCGCGGCGCTTCCATCATCCGTGATGAGATCAAGGGCAATGCGCTGCTGCATGGGACCCGAAAGACGAAAGCCATAGGGAAGAGGGACGGGGGATGCCGTTGGCGCAGCCATGAGTGCGCGAGCCGCGACGGCAAGTGCAGCCGCCCGCGCGTCTGCTTCGACGCCAGGAGGCTGGCCGAGAAGCTCATCCTGGTACTTGGCGATAAAATCCGTGCCAACACCGCCATCCTGGAAAGCCTGGTGACGCAGGCAGGAAAGAAGAAATTCAATGTTGGTGGGCACACCGACAACACGGTACTGGTTGAGGGCAAAGTCGAGCTGGCGAAGCGCAGCACGGCGATCCGGACCGTGGACAACGACCTTGCTGATCATTGGATCGTAAAAGACAGAGACAGTATCGCCCTCGCTCACTCCGGTCTCGATGCGGAGCTGGCGCGGGTCTGTGAGCTGCGGCTCGCGGAGGTGGCGGATTTTTCCCGATCCCGGCAAGAACCCAGCGCCAGGGCTCTCGGCATAGACGCGTGCCTCAATAGAGTGGCCGCCGAGACGGACCTCGGACTGGTCCTTGACGGGCAGGGGCTGGCCACTGGCAACACGAAGCTGCCACTCGACGAGATCGACATTGGTGACCATTTCCGTGACGGGGTGCTCAACTTGAAGACGCGTGTTCATTTCCATAAAATAAAATGGCGAGTCTGCGGTCATTTCACCCTGATCGGCGTCGACCATGAACTCGACGGTGCCAGCGCCAACGTAGCCCACGGCCTTGGCTGCGGCGACGGCGGCTGAACCCATCTTCTCGCGAAGGGCCTCGGGCATGCCGGGAGCTGGGGCCTCCTCGAGCACCTTTTGATGGCGCCGCTGAACGGAGCAGTCGCGCTCATACAGATGGACAGTGTTGCCAAAGGTGTCGGCAAAGACCTGAAGCTCAATATGACGGGGTTTGCGCAGGAACTTTTCAATGAGAATACGCTCGTCGCCAAAGGATGCGAGCGCTTCGCGCTGACAGGCCTCAATATTCTCGGCAAGGTCCTCTTCACGTTCGACGACGCGCATGCCCTTGCCACCGCCGCCCATGACGGCCTTGAGCATGACAGGAAATCCAATCTTCTTGGCAGCTTCCACGAGGATTTCGAGCGTCTGGTCCTCACCATGGTAACCCGGCGTGCAGGGGACCTTGGCGGCTTCCATGATGTTTTTCGACTCGGACTTGGAGCCCATGCTCACGATGGCGCTTGCGGGAGGGCCGATAAAGGTGAGTCCATTCGAGGCGCACAGCTCGGCAAAGCCAGAATTCTCGGAAAGGAAGCCATATCCCGGGTGGATGCCTTGAGCGCCGCAGGCTTTAGCAATCTCGCAGATTTTCTCGCCCACGAGGTAGCTTTCGGACGCGGCCGCGCCACCAAGACGGTACGCCTCGTCGGCCTGCTTGACGTGCTCCGCGTTCGCGTCGGCATCGCTGTAGACTGCCACGGTGCGCACACCGAGACGCTTGGCCGTACGAAAGACGCGGCACGCGATTTCTCCGCGATTCGCGACGAGAATCTTGTCAAACATGGGCGCTGACTCGTTAGCGATCGCGCCGCCATTCGCGGTCGCCGTCGCCGCCGTCGAGAGCTGACGCTGTAAGAACCGCCTCATAGTGCCTGCCTGCGACGCACGGGGCAATTTCCCTCGCGTGGGACGCGCCGTCTCGTGGCTTGCTGCCTCGACACAAGGCTCCCCCAGGCTGTGCGCGCGGCCGGAACGGAGCGAGCTGCGACCTGCCGCCTCCTGCGCAGTCGCGCCGCGCCGTCGACCCGGTCTCCCGCGCGCTCGCTGGCCGTTCGCTTGCTTGCTTTGCGCGAGCGAGCCGCCTTTTTCGGACTGGCGAGAGCTTGGATTCGCATCCTGCCGGGGCGCTCTGGGTCCTACCGTAGACGCTAGTCGCTGCCTACGCGTGCGGTAGGGTGGATGGATACTAGCTAGCCTGCTAGGTGGATAGATAGATAGATCGTACTGGCGGTTGGTGAAACGGCGCGTCGAGGCGGTTACCCTCGATTTGGGCCCCGGCATGATGAGAATGCAGGCAGCGTCGGACATCCGCGTTGTCACGAAGAAGGACGAAGACGATGAGCGCGCGACGTGGAGCGAGAGCGTCCGGGTCTTGGCGACGCGCGTCGAGGCGGGACGAGGTGTGTCGGTGCGGGACGGATCGCAGGCGAGGCAGTTCTGAATTTTACGCGGTTTCATCAAGATGAGGATTGCGGAGCATCGTGTATATTTTTTTGGGGGGGTCAGCCTGAGGAGGTGGTGGACGAGGAGGAGGGAAGACAAAGGGCGACGACGTGCTTGCCTGGTTATTATCTTTCACGGCACGAATTGGATCGTGAAATGGAAGAAAAGCAACAAGATCTCGTTGATCGAAAAAGAGAAAAGAAAGAGAAAGAGACTATAGGCTCTTGCGAAGCTCTTTGCCCGTGGGCACATGAAACGTGGCAAAAGTACAATCCCTGAACTTGCGAATTTAGGCTATACATTGGATAAAGTTGCAGGGTTTTGATGTTAGGTCTGAGCACCGTAGCAGGAGGTTTCCCTCCAACCGAGTGACGTTGAGTTTGCTCATTATTTACATGTAGACTTGAATGTGCGCGCACGCGTGGGCCTGTCTTGATACCGCTGCGCACAGCGAATGAGAATTCAAGAGACCTCGCGGCGAGAAAAAGACATGATGAGGCAAATAGAAGACCCATGACTAGGTCTCCTAGTCTGCACATAGATTCAAAAGCGCAGCAGCCGCAAGAACTTCGTCCTCGCGCTTGCTCGATTTTTGCGGCACAGGTGCAGGCCGCGCAAACGAGCTTCGTGGCGAGGCCAAGGGAGATACGCCCATTGCGTAATAAGGCATGGGTCCGTAGCCGCAAGGCCCCCACATGACACGCGGATCGACTGGCGAAGGGTACAATGTCGAAAGTGCTTGCGCGCCATGTTGAGGCGGCAAAACCGCAGCAGGTGCAAGGGAAGATTGCAAAAAAGCAGCCGCTGCAGAGGGCAATGGAGCCGAAGCAGCTACAGGTGGCGGCCGAGAAATGATCTCTTTGTAGCGCATTTTCACTCCATTCTTTGAGCGTTTTGGCAAGGCTGCCGCAATTGTGTCCCAACGACAACCACGCTGCGTGCGCATTTCGAGCAGTAAACAATCCTCTTCGTAGGACCACTTTCTTCGCGCCGCGCGCTGCAAACTTCGGAATCGAGTTTTGATGGCGTTCTCGGTGCGCCCATCAAAGGATCGCGCGATGAAAGCCCAGCGATTCCCCGCGGTCTGCTGCAGACGAACCAGCAGCGCGTCCTCCTCGGCGGTCCAGCTCGCCTTATTGATGTCGGGGCTCAGATTGAACTTCCATCGCTCGCGGCATTGCTTGGCGCTGCGGCCAGGCAGACGCGTAGCCACCTCGCTCCAGCTGCCCTCCACGTAGCGGTCCACGAGCTCGCGCAAGGTCTCGTCCTCGTCCTCGCTCCAGGCATCGCGCCGGGTGCGTTTGCCCAACACCGAGGGCGTCGAGCACCTCGACCCGCCGGGCGTCAGCGCTTCGAACGCCCACGACCCGCCGCTGTCCGTCGAGTCCCCGCGCTCGCGCGGCTCCACCATCGCCTCTGCCAAGCCCCGCCGCTCTCGGACCCGGGGTTCTGTTCGTTCGCTCTCTGCTGCCCGCGCTCGCCGTCGCCGCGGGCCTGCGGAGAGAAGGGCACGGGTTCCTGGCCCCGCGCGTGCGTGCGGGCGAGCGGGCGAGCGAGCGAGCGGGCGAGCGAGCGCGCCTGCCGCGCCGCGCCGCTCTTCGGGGCTCCGACGCGCGTCTGTCTGTTCGTGTCTGCGCGTCTGTCGGGCGGTCGGGCGGCCGGGCGCAGAGAGTCTTCTTCGCGATCGAGCCCGAGTCCCGGCGAAATCGAGCGTGGACCGGATCTGCAGACGCTGGTATAGAAGTTCCGGGGGCGCCTCGGCTCCCAACACCCGAAATAGGGAGGCGAGCCCGCGTAGCTCAGTGGTAGAGTGTTCGTTTAGTAAGCGAATGGTCGGTGGTTCAATTCCGCCCGCGAGCAAGCTTTTTTTTTTTTTTTCCCTCCCTATCTGGCTAAATTCATGGATGAGAGCAGTAGGTGCGCCGCGAAAAGAACGTCTACGCGGTTCGAACAAAACCCACGCCGGGATACGGCAGACCAGATGCTTCAGCTTCTATTTTTGCATTTGCTTTTGCATTTGCTTCTACTTTTGCTTCAGCTTTTGCTTTTGCTTTTGCTTTTGCTCTTGTATGCACGGCAAGGAAATTAGCACAGGGAAACGAGAAGAGAATAAAACCTTGCAGCTTAGCTTTGCATCCATTCATGCAATGACCAGATCGGGATTGGCAAGCACCCGAATTATCTTGCTAGAGGCAGGATTGATCATCGAACATCTCTTGGGCCATCATGTTTTTTGATTAAAGCCCTAAGATGAACGCACGTCATCGATCGCAATATTGGAATTGGAATTTAGCAAGTAAAAAATTATTTTATAGATGTCATTGAGAAATGGACTATCAACAAGCGCAAAAGCGCCTGCCCGCGTAGCTCAGTGGTAGAGTGTTCGTTTAGTAAGCGAATGGTCGGTGGTTCAATTCCGCCCGCGAGCATCCTTTTTTGGCCTATTTTCCATTTCTTTTCCTACTGCATTCACCGATGGTCATCCTTTCCCGGTGTATCACCGCAAGAATACGCATGTTGGGCGACCGACAACGTCTACAAGGTTGTGTCAACGAGTCGCAAGTCAAACGCCCGTGGCCACTTGAGCTGCCATGGCCGGCTAGCTGCCGCCTCTCGTCTCGTCCAGTTCGACTCCCCTTTTCATTTTTTTTCCCTCGTTCTTCTCCAATTCGATGCGCAGTCTTCTCTTGTACGACCATGCCGATGCTCAGCAACAACAAAATGAAATAGCCCGCGTAGCTCAGTGGCAGAGTGTTCGTTTAGTAAGCGAATGGTCGGTGGTTCAATTCCGCCCGCGAGCACTTCCTTTTTATGACCCTTCTTCCAATTTTTTTTTCCCGCTCTTCCTGCGCGTGGCTCTGACGTAGTCGCGAGACAACTTCCCATCACCAGCAACGAAATAGCCCGCGTAGCTCAGTGGTAGAGTGTTCGTTTAGTAAGCGAATGGTCGGTGGTTCAATTCCGCCCGCGAGCAGTTCTTTTTTTTTTCTCCGGCTGCTTTTTATTGGTGGTGCGGATCTGGCATTTCTTCTGTATATGTTGGCCGCCAATGGTAAGAAAGGTTGGCTGATGGATTAAAATTTGTTGAGATCAGAATAGCAACATGAGTTTCCTATCTTTTCTTTGAGTATGCTGTTTCTTCTAAAATGACGGTCGCTCTAGGCTGCCTTGGCTTGATCTTCAGCCTCGCTCTGGGCCTTGCGCGCCAGATAGAGTTCGCGTCTACGCTGCTTCTCCTCTTCTGTTCGCTTGTTTCCCGTCGTGAACTCAGCAGCGATCTTAATATGGTCCGAGGGCTCGTTTGCTGTCGGAAATGAGATGATGTCTGCGACATCGGATCGAGACGGCAGTGGGTCCACAGACTCGGCGCGAAGGCCAGTACCCGAATAAAAGAGATAATCAAGGGTCTCTACAAAGCTGGATTCTGGCTGCGACCGTGTGCATGCAAGGTTGGTGAACTCGGGTTCTTTGCCCTGGACATCGGCATAGGCGCTCTTCAGTTTGGGCATGCCAGAGTCCATCGTCCAGGCATCACCAGGGTATGCGGGCGCAGGCATGTCACCCTCAGCGCGTGAGGCGTCGCTCATAAACTTGCCCTGCGTGAGAAGCTCGTACATTGGGGAGTCCGGTTTGAGGTTGAAGTCTCCGGCAATCACAAATGGGTCCGTCTGCGCAAGCTTGTTGATCCGCTTCGCCAGCAGCGAACAGTGCGCAGAAATCACGGGTGGCGTGCGAAACGCGCATGGCATGTGGTACGTTGCCACACAAAGCTTTTGGTTCGTGGCGCGATCCCGGAGACGCACAAAAACAGCCGTATTGCTGCGACGTTCCACTTCGAACCAAAGATTCTTCTCCGGGGGCCAAATCAGCTCGAGCAGGGAACGAACTGTCTTGGCTACGATCTTGTACGCCCGAGACCACAGGGAATCATTCCTCCGTCTGTTGTCTCCGTCTGGTCTGTAGCCGCCCTTTTTCGTTTCGGAAATACGGGAAACCTTGCAGTCCTCGAGCGCATACTTTTCGTTCGAGAACGCGATGCCGACACCCATGTAGCCATTAAAGTAGTAGCCGTACGAGTCGTGCACGTAGGTGTAATTGTTCTCTGCGCAGAGCTTGTGGATGTTACCTAGCCAAGCGTGAGCTACCTCTTGCAAACACACAATACCCTGCTGCTCGATTTCATCCTTTAGCTTGGCCTCTGCACGCTCGTACCGCTTCGATGGCTCGCAGTCTTCCGCCTTGCAGTTAATAAAGTACCCAGGCGAGCACAAGTTTGGTGACAGCAAGTTGTATGTGGCCACGCGCCACCGCGGTGACCCTGCGACGCCAGCTTTCGCAGCAGGTGTCGCCGCCGTGGCTTGCGAGTTCGTCCTTGCCGGCGCATCCGAGGCCGCCGCCTCAGCTACCGGCTGCTCCGCCGCCTTGGGCGAGCTCGCTTCTGTGGATGCCATTTGCGCCCACGCTCTCCTCGTCGCTGGCACTTGCCTTGCGAGCGTCGCGGTCCTACGCAGACCCAAAAGCATCACGCTGGTCTGCCTCGCAAGCAAAGAGAGCGAGCGAGTGATCACTGGTCCTGCTCACTCAAAGGGCCTAATAGCAAAAACAGAATCCCACTGCACAATGATGGAGCTACCGGATAGACACGGGGCGATCAATCGCATGAGATCTCACGACCCGTGCGATGGTGAAACATGGGTCGATGTGGATCGCGTCGCATTGCTTGAGTAAATGAAACCCGGTCGCCACACAGAAAGCACGGAACGGTTTTTGACCATGAATCGATGCGAGCGATTCTCTTCGAGTCCTTGTGATTGTGTCTTACGCGGCTCGCCAGCGGAACCTCTCTGTGACCAACGCTCCTTTCTTGCTCAATGCAGAGTATAGGCGCTCACCCGCATAGTATACCACCATATCACGAGCATATCATGTATGCTCTATAAGATGAAAGAAAGCACGTAGCGGAATGGCTCAGAGGTAGTCAGGATGCCAGTGGTAGCTGCTGCGTTCGAGCCAGAACTCCAACGCCGTCGTGCCAGGGCAACGCAGGGTGTAACGAGCGACCCAAGACGTGGCAAATGACCAGTGAACGCGGTGCTACAGTGAAGATGTTCGGACTTGACCATGCACCTCCTCTTCGTACTTTCGTACAAGATCCGACGATCATCTTTACAGCCTTGGTCTTGCTGGCGCCTCTTGCATTCCTGCATTCCATCAAGGCTGTTTTGACATACATGACGACGCCAATGATGCTCAGTTCATTCGCGTTTCTATATATTGTGCTTCGACTCACGCATTCGAGCAAATGTCATTTACTGAGCACCAGAGACCAGCGTGTGGCCAATTGGTTTTTGATGAACGGAGTCTACTTTAATCTCTTTCTCGATGTGGTGTCGGGACAACTTCAGATGATGGACGCAATGAGTCATCAATACGGCAAGATTGAGCCTCGCTATCTTCTTGGTGTCAAGCACGATGGGGGTCAAATTGTCTTCATGACGACCCTGCTTGAGCTTTTCTTTCAGAGCCCGCTTTGCCTAGCAGTGTATTACGGATATCACAAAGGTTTAGCCAATCGACGGCTTTGCGAGATCCTAGTCTGCACGCTGCACGTGACTGGCGTGTGGTACTTTTATGTTCCCGAGATCGCCGTCAACTTTCGTCATCTTGGTGGGCCACCAATCTCAGTGCAGGATGCCTTAACCTTGGAACGCATTGTGCAGTTTTGGTTTGCCTTTTGGATATGCGGTATCACATGGATAGTAGTTCCTCTTTGCATCGGTCGAACGGCTTGGAAGCAAGTATGCATGGCCATTGCCATCAGCAAATGCCCTTCTCCGTCATCATATTCCAAAATTGACTGATTAAACTCTTCCCTTGTCGTTTTGCTCAACATTAGGCAAAAGAAAGAAGCTTATCCAGCTTCATTTCAACTCAATCTCGTCAGCTAGGCGCAAACACGAAGCTTGGTCCGCAGCGAAGACGCCCCATCTCGGGCAAGCCCTTTTTCTCAAACTAAGACAAAAGAAAAAGATTTTGGAAAAACAAAAAGAGAAAAAGAGAAAGAAAGATCGTCTTCAGACAAACGTCGTAGAACCCGAACGCGAGCGAGCCCCGATACGTTGGCGCGATCTAGACGTGGCGGCACTTGCAAAGTCAGCGGGACATCGAGCGGCCTTTTGGCGACAAAGAATACCTTTGCAGAGGTAGGCGCTTGGCTCGGGCGGCCGAACGGAGAAGAAAAGATGACGGGAGTCTTGGGTCTCAACTATGCTCCCCCCCTGCGGAAGTTTGCGCAGGACCCGACAGTAATCTTTACAAGCTTGGTCATCTTGACGCCGCTCGTGTACGCGACCTCGCTCGAAGCTGGGATACAATACATGACAACGCCCATGATGCTGGGATCCTTTGCGTTCTTGTACGGCGTGCTACGTGTCACACACGCGAGCAAGTGTGTAGCACTTAGCGCACGAGACGAGCGCGTGGCCAACTGGTTTTTGATGAACGGTGTATACTTTAATCTTTTCCTTGATGTCGTGTCGGGTCAATTCCAAATGATGGACGAAATGAGTCAGCAGTATCGTCTGGTGGAGCCACGATACGTAATGGGCGTCCAAGAAGACGGCGGTCAAAGCGTGTTCATGACCTCGATGCTGGAACTCTTTTTCCAAAGTCCCTTTTGTCTGCTTGCATACTATGGTTATCACAAGGGTCTGGCCAGTCGACGGATCTGCGAGTTCTTTGTCTGCGTGCTGCACATGACGGGCGTATGGTACTTTTACATTCCAGAGGTACTTGTCAGCTTTCGCCATCTTGGCGGCTGGCCTGCTTCACTAGAAGAGGCTATTTCATTCGACCGTGTGCTTCACTTTTGGTTTGCCTTTTGGTTCTGCGGCATTTTGTGGCTCGTCGTGCCTTCCCAGATTGCGCACACGGCATGGAAGGAAATTTGCGAGCTCATTTCGTCCGTTGAGTATGCGCCGACCGTCACTGTGCCCAAAGTTGCGTCCAAGGCAGCATAATGCGCAGCGATGGGCAGGAGGCAACAAATGGTTGTGCTTTTCTTTGATGTATTTCTTCGGTCCTCGCTCTGTCTCTCTCTCATTCTCTCTTCTCACACACATTGGAAAAAGAAGAAAAAGGAGATAGGATGTGTTTTCAATCAAGCAAGGTCATGCAAATCTTGAGTAAGACGGCGAAAAAGAAGCATAGATTATACTTTTTTGTTCTGATCGTTTCATTTTTCGCTACAACAGGACGCTCCACCTTCTCGATTGCCACAATTTCCATTGATAAGTCTCTGTGTGCATGCATGCGCGGAGAAAGGAGTGTCGTCGTGAATTCAGCAGCCCGGCAGATGATGTCATTGAATCAAATGGCTAGACCAGAGTGTGTATGCGCTGGCCGCAACGGCGCGGCACCGGGAGCAGACGTGCCTATTCCCGTGAGCTCATCAGCCGATGTAGTGGTAGCCTCCACCTCCAGCACGTGGTCGTCGTCGCCGTCAACAGTGCCGAAATAGTCGCCTCGGCCATCGTCATCGTCATCATGGTTGCTAAGACGCGAGTAATTCCCGCCCGGCGTAGAAGGCGCTCCCGGCATGGCGGACATGAACTGCGCGCCCATGGGTGTGCAGCAACACATGTATGCGGCCCCAGCACACGCGGCGAGCATGAATAGGGTCGCAAAGGGTCCAGCGCCAAAGAGGCCGGAAGGCGTGCAGTTTGCACCGCTGTAGCCGGATGCACAGGTCTCACACTGATCGCCGGCGCGATTTGTCGGGCATGTGCAGGTCCCCGAGGTAAAATCGCAGGTACCGTAATGACACGCTGGGTCACAATCACGCTTGGGTACACAGGACGGGTAGCCGACGTAGCCCTGCGCGCAATAATTGCACCTCGCTCCGGCAAAGCCAAGGCGGCAAGAGCACTCGCCATTTGCGCCTGGCGAGCCGTGGCCGCAGCCGCCCGAGATTCGGTTCTGTGGAACCTGGCTTGCAGACGTAACCACGCTGAGATCCACACTGTTGCATCGTGCTCCGTTTGCAATGATGGAAATCACATGCTCTGAGATCTCGGCGTGATCCGCGTTCTCAAAGCTCGAGGCGCAGGCCTCGGAAGGAATGTGACCCACGTGGCAGCCCGCTTTGACAGCAGCCACACAGCCCTCATCCGTACCGCTCTTGTCCACGCACACGCACAAGTAGTGATCCACGGGCGAAACGCGGCCTGCCGGCGTGGAAATGAATTGACCCGGATGGTAACGCGGCTTCATTGGCGCATCGCAGCGGTCCCAAGACATGGAGTCGCCGACGCCGATGCAACCCTCTTCAGGAAAAGTTTCGCACCAGTCAAAGCCGCGTTCGCCGCCCGGGTCATTGCAGTTGTTGGGCAAGGTCATGATCTCACCATTCTGGGCTGTCCAGCTGTTTTTGCAATGGCACCCGCGATTTGTAAAGGTCATCGAGTCTGCCAGACCGCACTCGGCGCCATGATCGATGAGGTGCAAGACGTGTCGCGTGACACTCTGTCGGTAGTCAGCCTGGTGAGCGAGCTCGCAGTCGGTCTTGGGGATGTGACCCAGTTTGCAGGCCCGCTTGACGCCCTCAATACACAATTCGCTGCGATGGTCGTCCATGCACGGGCACAGGTAGTGGTCCGCGCGAGTCGGCTCGTGCCGCGAGTGTCTCTGCGAGGAATAGCATGGAGGCTTGGGGCAGGTGTCCGACGGGTGAACCTGAAGCTTTTGAGCACAGTTGGCGCCCCGATCGATCATGCGCATGATACGCTCGGCAATCTGCGCATGATTCTGCTCGTCAAAGGACTCAAAGCACTCCGTCTCGGGAATGTGACCCACCATGCATGCGACGCGTACAGCGTCTTCGCACTGCTTGTCGAGTTTATTGACATCGCCTCCGTTGGAGAGGCACACGCAGAGGTAGTGATCCTCCGAGGTGACGACTTGCTGGCCGTGCAGCGCCTGCACAGGGAGCTTGGACTCCGCAAATTCCTCGCGAACCTCGTCTGCGGACATGGAGCTGCAGCGTTCGCCGCGCTCGATAAGACCCACAATGCTCTTTGCAATCTCGTCGTGGTCACCATCCTCGAATGACTGCTTGCAGAGCTCGGAAGGAATGTGCCCGACTGTGCATGCGGCGCTCACGGCCCGCACACATTTGTCCTCATCGGCGTCAACGACGCAAATGCAAAGGTAATGGTCTTTTTCGGAGAGTCGCGAGTTCGCAAGGTCAGCCTTGTACTGCACGACGCCCTTTTGCGTGTTGTCCACGACCTGGGGAGAGGCGAACTGAACTTGAGGAGCAGAAGGAGCGGTTTGTTGCGAAGGCACATACGGGGTAGCTCCTTGAGGCACGCGCGGAGCGACGGGCACTTGTGGCGTGCTCGAAACTTGCGGCACGCTCTCCACGCGAGGAGTAGAAGGCGAAGCTCCTGCGCCGCCGCGGGGCAAGTTGGCACGCCGCAAATGCCACGTAGGCGCTGCGCCGCAGTCGGTGTATTTGAGAAACTGCGTTCCCTGCGCACCCGGGGAAAGGTACCCGGGCGCCAAGCAGAGTTGGGTTTTGGCGTTCATCATCTTGCCGTTTCCGAGAAACTGGATGGTCGTGCCTGTCGTTGGCGTTGCATGCGTCTGGACCTGGACAGCGCCAGCGTTGGTCGAAGCGTCTGTGAGGTCAAGATCCTTCACCATGAACTGGTTCGAGGTGGTGTAGTACCAAACTTGGTCCGCGCTGCTCGAGAGGCAGGGTTCTGGGCGTAGCTCGAGGTTCGTCTGGTCGGCCATGAGGCTCAAACATACATTTCCATTTGCCGCGGCGCCCTCCATGCTTACGGTGACGCCGGAGGCAAAGTCTGGTGCCACTTGTACATTCGCGTCGGCGCGGACCGAGCCCGCGAGCAATGCTGTCGCGAGAATGGCCAGCATTTTCGGCGCCATGGTGGCTCGGTGTCTTGGGTTAGTGTCGTCGCCGCGTCGTCTTGCGGCTCCTTTCGCCGTTTGCGCGTACGCGCGCACGTCTGCTCCGCTCGTTCGTCCGTTTGCTTCTTCACGAGGCCACGCGCACGCTCGCCCAGCCCACCTTGACGGCCGGCAGACTGATCAATGTAGTAACCAACCCAACACGCGTGTCTCCGAACGATCCCGACGGCAGGCAGTACCGTCCCGTACGCGCACAGGGGTCGGGACGTTTGCAGCGATCGCGCCGCGGCTTCCGTCTGCCCTGCGCCGCGCGAGTCTCCGTCCCGCGCTGCCAGGATGTCCTTCCTGCCTCCGGATTTGGGTTTTTACGAGGTTCAAGTCGCGCCCGCTTCTCCTCCTTTCTGCCAGAGCTGCGACAATCGAAGAGAGCTCCTCCTGGCCTGTACCAGACCCGGCGCCGGCCTCACCCTCATCCGTTCCCCTGTCCTCGCGTCTTGTGTCACTTCATAGCCCTATTTTCCATCCTACCGTACTAAGTAGCACTTCTAGGTCCATTCTATTGCACACAATACGGAGTCTGGTACGCGCTACAAACATCGTCCGGATCTTCGACCATGGTAAGTGGCGATGTTCCCCGAATTCTCTCTCTTCCCTCCGTTCCCCATTTCCAGCGGGGCAAAGGTGTGCACCCGTTCTTCCCTTGTTCTGTTCTTTCGTTACTTTCACTTTTTTTCTTTTTTTTTACTATCTATTTTTGCAACTTTAACTCTCTCCCACGTTCGGTCTTCGTGTCGCGTCCCCGCCTCGGCCTGGCTCGGCTTGGACTCGCTGCGTCGCTGTCGGCTCTCGGGCCCTCCGGCTCTCGCTCCCTCGCTGGCGCGGCCGCGCGCCGCAGCGCCGTGCCGCGGGGCCGGCGGCGCAGGCGGACCTTCTGCTGCGGCCGAGGGAGGGAGGGAGGGAGGGAGGGAGGGAGGGAGGGAAAGCAAGCAAGAAGGGAAAGAGAAAGGAAGAACTGGAAAGAAGGAGGGAAGAAAATCTTTGACGAAAGGAGAAAGAAACGCCGGATCTTCGGGGCCGCCGGGGCTCGCCACGTGCCCCCCGGAAGGCCGCGCGGCGCCGGCACTGCGTGGGCGGCGCGGGGGCGGCCGGGGAGTCCTCGGGGGTGTGCAAGGCGAGACTCGAAGAGGGAGAGAGGGAGAGGGAGAGGGAGAGGGAGAGAGAGGTCCAGCCTGTTCTGCTGCTGGAGATCGATCGCCTCCCGGAGTCCGTCGCGACGCAGAAGCGAAACGTGGGAGGAGCAGAAGACGCGGGAGGAGAGAAGCAGACGCAGGAGCAGGAGCAGGAGCAGGAGCAGGAACGATGAACGCGGCCAACATTGTGTCGATTGAGAATGAGGAGAGCGGCACCGTGGAGGTGGACTCGATGCGCAAGAGCGTCTCGGTGTACAAGTGCGGCGGCGACAAGGGAAAGTACGGCAAGGTCGAGGTCAAGGGCAAGTGCAACTCGGTGCAGGTGGACAACTGCACGCTGCTGGAGCTCTACGTGGACTCGGTGATGTCCACCGTCGAGGTCTCGAACTGCAAGCGCGTCAAGATCATCATGAAGCCCGGCGCGCGCCTCAACTCGGTCGCCATCGACAAGACGGACGGCTGCCACATCTACATGAGCAAGGAAACGCAGGAGAACACCGACTTTCAGGTCATTGCGGCCAAGAGCTCCGAGATGAACCTCAACTTTGAGAGCGCTGACGGCGAGATGTACGAGAAGCCTCTCCCGGAGCAGTTTGTCTACACGCTCGACCTCACGGGCGATCAGCCTGCCATTACCTCCAAGGTCTCCGACCTCTACAGCAGCTAAACTTCGGCCACCATCGTGAGCCGGACAGTCGCATGCGCGACTGGCATACCCGTCTGCTGATAAAGGTGCTTTTTCACTTCCAAGCGAGCACGCAAGGAAAAGTGAAAGACGATGAGAAGGGATACAGGTTTCTTGATCTTCTGGTCTCGGCCTTGATCTTTTTCGGTCTCCGCCTCTGTCCCGGACGCCGATCATGTGCTGTTGACAACGATGATGACGATGATGATCACGATGCAATTCAGAAAAATACACAATTCGAAAATCAAAGTTGTTCTTACTCTAATATAATGTGTTTCCTGCGCTCTCAAGAGTACTCGCTGTCTCTGAGCATCTGCTATCGCTAGCGCTCACGTCCATTTCCTCCTCTCTTTTTCTCTTGCACGTTTCACGTCTCTGCGGGCCGGCAATTTGCGTCATCATGTTGAAGCTGCCTCCAAAAATCCGCCGATCAAACAAGCTCTCAGTTAGCAATTAGAGAAGCCTGTGACCAATTTAACTGCTCTGATGTTCGCCAAGAAGCGGAGTTCCTCTCACGTATAGTCGAATCGAAACTTCCTCTCTTCGATTATTTCCATTTACACATCAACATTCTCTCAATAAAAATGCGAAGCATGAGGTGATTGGGGCCACCAAGTTGATCGATGCCGAGAATTTTAGCGCGTCGATGGAAATTTTGTTCTCAGTATCTGTCGCAGTCGACAGCAATCGTAATGGTTTTTTTGAGGGTTCTGTAAGATCAGATTTGCTCCTGGACGATCGTCTCTCGGACAAGATCCATCTCGTCCTGCGAAAGCGCAGCGCTGGTACTCTTTCCACCATCCGCGGCATACAAGGTTGCTGCAACTCGCGCAAGAGCGGCCTGCTTGCGTGTCTGGAGTCTCTGGCGCTCGCCATGCTGTTCGATGAGCGCAGCACGGTCAGGTCGAGGATTGCTCATTTTTTCCCGCAGCTCTCGACGGCGCTCCCGCCACACCAACCGGTCCTGCTTGGCACGCTCGCGTGCTTTCACGGCGGCATCTTCGAGACTCGTGTAGGCTGTCGAGGCGCGTCGCTGTTCCTCGGCGTCCTGGACCATTGCGCGAATGACAGATGAACGTTTCCGCTGCCGATCGGCAAGAGATGCTCGTCGCTTTGCTTGTCGCTCCTGGTCGGCCTTGGCTTTGGCCTTGGCCTCTGCACAGCTGCGAAGTCGCATTTCCTGCGACTTTGTCATGTTCACTGTGGTAGGTCTCCGGGCTGCTTCCGACTGCACGCGGCGGACCAAGGAAGCCATGCGCTGTTTTTCCTGGACCCGTGCGGCCTCGGCAGCTGCTTGCTTGGCCTCTGCGCGCGCCTTGCGCCGCTCCTTTCGTGCCTCAGCGTCTTTGCTGAACATGCTCCAATGGTCAACGCTGGGCTGCGTTGGTTTGTGCTTTTGTTTTGCCTGTGCCAAGGTGCGAATCCACCGCTCCTTGGACGCAGCAAAGTCGGGGACGCGCGTGTTGACCTGTGGCTGAAAGGTGCATTCAAGGGGCGCAGCGGGTCTCTCGTCTGCGCCATTCTGTGACGCTCGTGCACGCTGGCGCTCATGGAGCTCCATGCGCTGCGGGAGCCGACTATCCCGCAGGAGCTGCTGCGCGCGACGATCGCAGCGAGCACGGCGATGACGGTCCTCTTCGATTTGGCGCTCCTTGAGGGACATGTGTTCACGAGTTGTGCGTTCAAAATCTTTGCGAGGTGACTGCTTTAAATTGTTGGCGTCGGCGCTATGGCGACGAGCTTGCTCTTGCTTTCTGCGATTCTCGTTTTGCTCCTTTTGCCGGCTTTGCAAGGCCTTGGTGGCGCGTTCGAGCCTTGCGAAGGGCTTGACCTCGTCCTGAAGTCTGGCTTGACGATCAAGTTTACGTGCGAGCGAGCGGGCTTCGGTTTGCTCGCGAGTTTCCTCGTATTTGGGCATTAGCGTTGACACCGGGATGGGCCGAGCCTTGAAGCGAACCTTTGTGTGCGCAAGCTCCTCTTCCTCGCGCGCTCTGCGTTCCTCTTCGTACTCGCGTAGCCTGCGTTCGCGTCGCTCGCTGGATCGTCCGCTCGAAATGGTCGAGCTTGTTGAGACGGTGCGTGTCTGCCTCCACCGTTTCCTCATTGTCGTCGTAAGGACCCACGAGTCTGCATCGTCGCCGTCTCTTGCTTGCTGTTTCTCTTCGATAATGTCATAGTCCTGCTTGCCTTCCCTTTCATTCGCAGAGACCTCGCTGTCTTCGTCCTCGCTATCGACCCACGCGGGTCTTGCAAGCTTCTTTTGGCGACGAGCGCGTGCGGACCGGGCGGCCAAGAAGGCCCTGTTTTCAGCTTCGAGTTTTTCGCGTCGCAAGCGAGCAATCTCCTTGTTTTTTTCGGCAAGATCACTTTCAAGGGCCTCTATGCTCGCTATTACAACTTCCTGTCTTTGACGCGTGTCCATGCGGCTTGCTCGACGCTGTTCCGCTTGTAGTCGCCTGGCAAACGCAGTCACGGATGCCTCAGAGTTCGAGGACGCACAAGACGCCTCGTCGTCGAAGAAGTTGGAGTCGTTCAAGGACGATGCTGAGGACGACGGCGATGAAGACGATAGCGATGATGATGATGGCGATGATGGGTAATAAAGTGGGGCTGCCACGGACGCACGATGGCTCACGCTCGGGCTCGATGCCGAAAAGGCTGCAGACGGTTGCGCTACATGAGTGCGAAACCTTTCATTGCTGGCCTGAATAGGGTTTGCGACAACCTCGAGGGTCGTTGGCGCTGTCTTACAAGGAGTGGCGCGCGACTGCTCGACTGGTCGGGATGAGCGCCGCAAAAGGATGGCGCGCGAGGCCTTTTCACTCTCAATGCGCGCTTGCGCGCGACCTTTTTCGTCAAGTAAATGACTGTATCCTTGATTACTCCCTTGCGAGCGCACGGTCACGAGGTCCTGAAGGTGCTGCATGCTCTGGTTGTTTTATGCGCTTCCTTCTCTTCCGGTTTATCTGCGCTGCGGCGGAGGCCTCCTCAGGGTGTTTGAGCAAGCTTGCCATGCACTGATTCTTCTCGATCAGGACGCTGCTGCTAACGTTCTTGCGCGTCTGCATCAGTTGGGAGCAAGTGTGTTTGAAGAAGCAAGAGGCAACAGCATAAAAAGCTGGGCCGTGTTTGGGCCTGGGCCCGGGGGCAGGAACCACCCAACGGATATGTTGTCATCACGTTTTTACCTGGCGGGGTGTATGCAAGCGGCTGAGAAGGATGGGTGAGTCAAACAAGTGGGTGTCTGTCTGTTTGATGTTTGGGTTGGGGTGGGTTCGAAACGCACCTGTGAGCGAGCAAGTCTGGCTTATGTAAATGAAAGGTATGCAAGATCGAAAATGAACTGGTCATGAATGTGAACTCGGCCAGGGGGGGATCTGTTGATATGGTAGGCTAGGTGCCATCGATCGCTGAAGGGGCGCGAAGATTTTGTTTTGCATTGCAGGCGTGGAAACATCGTTTCGAGAGTGTGTTAGAGTGCGAGGCAAGGTCGGGACCTCGTACCAGTCAAAAAAAAGAAGGAGGGAGGGAAACGATGAATGCTCGCCGGACCATACAAAGTGCCGGGCAAAACAGAATAACTCGCCAGTAGATTGACAAGGAGGCTCGGGCTGAAGTGGGTCTCAAAAACCGTGAAATAAAAAACGGCGCAGACCTTTTACCCGTGAGCTCTCTCTTGTTGCAATGAACGAAACGACGCACGCCGACGGAAATGGGGAAAAGGAGGGCATGAAGAGAGAGGGAGAGAGAGAGAGAGAGGGGTGAAAAGAACGGGAAGGGAGGCCAATTAAGATGCAGCAGTCACAGGCTCGCCCGGGGAGGCAACATTGGCGCGAACATTATCATTGTCCTTTTCGGACGCATGATCAGCAGCAGCAGCAGCGTCAGCATTAGCCTTGTTGGTGTTGGGCTCATCCTTAATTTCCTCGATTTCGACCGTGGACTCCTTGCTCGGATCGCTGGCAGGATGATCCTGGTCAGAAAGTTTTTCGACGAGGATGCTGTGGACCTGGGAGAAGAGACCACTTTGATTCTTGTACAGGGTCTTGTCGGCGCCAACCTGCTCAAAATCGTCCGTTTTGCCGTCCGAGTCACCGGTGACGCCAACAACGCAGCCATCGTACCCTGCCTCACGCATCTTCTTGACCGTCTCGACACCATCGAGTTCACCCATAACCTTGTCCATGGTAACAACGGCAAAGCGTTGCTTTTCCTCAACAATTTTCTTGAGTGCCTCCTCGCCATTGTGGGCAACGTGAATGTTGAGGTTCTGGTAGCCCTCCTTGACGTGAAGCTTGCGAAGGGTGGCGGACATCATGACAATAAAGGTCTCGTCGTCATCGGTGACGAGGACATCGGCGGTCATTTCGGTCATATTCGGCGCAGGGGCCTCCTCGCCGGGGCGGATAATGTTGACCTTGAGGCCGTCCTCGGTTTCGAAGGACTTGGGGAGGTCGGAACCGGGGGCGCCAGCGTCGATGTCGTCGGTGCGGGACTTCTTGGACTTCTTCCTGGAGGCGCTGTCGCTGGCGGGGTCTGCCATGCGTGCCTTTTTGGCGGGGCGCGGGGTGGCATCGAGGTCGACCTCGTCGTCCTTGGACTCATCAAAGTCGACGGTGTCGTCGGCAGAGTTGCTGGAATTGCGCTCGTTGCCCTTTTCGTCGTTGGCGGGCTGGGGCGAGGAGATCTCGTCTCCGGCGTTGCTAGCGTCGTCGTCGTCGTCGTCATCGTCGTCGGAGCCACGGTCGCCGGCGCGGGAGTTGGTATACTCCTTCATTTCGCGCTCGAAGCGCTTTTTATCCTCTTGAGCCATTTTATTGTATGGTTCCTTTTCCTCGGCGGTGAGAGACTTCCACTTGTCACCGAGGCTATGGCCGATGTCGGTGAAGGCTTTCTGCACGTCAAAGTGCTCGCCGCCATAGTTTTTGTTGCGGATCTTTTTGTAGTGCTCCTTAAAGAAGAAGTTCCAGGCGTAGCGCGCGGGCTTGGGGGCGAGGGGGTCGCGTTGACGGCGCTTCTTGGACTTTTTGGCTTGCATGGGAAAGCCGCCAAAGTTGCCGGCCTGGATGAGGAAGACGTCGGCGCCCATGGACTGATTGCGGACGACATCGACCGAGTAGATGCCGTTCTGGGCCATGTACGCCTGTTGTTGCTGTTGCTGCGCGGCAGCAATTTGTGCTGCTTGCCACTGCTGGATCTGCTGCTGCATTTGAGGAGTCATGTGATGATGCATGCCGGAGTGCTGCATGGCTTGCGGATGCATCATCATTTGTTGCTGGGGTTGCTGCTGCTGCATTTGCTCCGACTGACCTTGACCCATGAACGAGGACATGTTATTGCTATTGCTGTTCCTGTTGTTGCCATCAAGTGCTTGCTGCGAGATATTTGTTGCGCGGTTCAAAAAGTTCATGGGCAGCCCGTTCCCTCCGTTCTGGTTCATGTTGTTTCTGTTGCCATTGCCGTTGTTGCTCATGTTGTTGCCGCCAAAGCCCGTGTCGTAGGAGCGCATATGAATCCTGTATTGGCCGGGGCCTCGTGCACGAAGCTCCTCGAGGAGGGCAGGGTCAGGATACCATGGCTGCTGCTGCTGCTGCTGATTATGTTGTTGTTGTTGCTGCTGCTGCTGCTGTTGATTGTGGTGTTGCTGCTGCTGCGGCTGCTGTTGAGGCTGGCCCATTCCATGGTAGCCGCCGGCCCCGGGCAGGCGCATCATGCTGCCTCCGTTGCCGACCCCGTTCGACCCGTGCGCGTTGCCGTTGTTGGTCCACATGCTTGCTCGCTTGCTGGACAAGCCGATCGACACCGACCGAAGCGCGCGTGCAGAGATGAAGTAGGGAGCTGTTTTTTTTTTGTTTTTTGTTTTTTTTCCCGGGCTGTCAATCAGTCAGGGGTTCCACCCGTGCCGTGCTGTGTGCGTGCAATCAATCAAATGAATCAATCGAACAATCGATCCGTCGTGCGTTGGTTCGTTCGTCAGTCGCCCTGTCCTTGTCCGCGCGCGCGATATCCATCCATCCATCCGTCCTCGCTCTCCTCTTCACAGGCAGGCAAAATAGGCAGGCCAGATATGCAATGCACCCTCTCTCTCTCTCTCTCTCTCTCTGTGTCTCCCCCGCCGCAGACCGCCTCCCAACAATCCAGCCAGAGCCTCGCCCGCTTCCGCTCAACGCGCGCAGGCCAACGGCCCCCCGCTCCGCCCCGCGCGTGCACAAGCAAGCAAGCAAGCAAGGATGGCAAAGCTACTCACAAGCAGAGCAAAGCAAAGCAGACCGAGCGAAACCGCTCTGCTCCGCTCTGCTCTGCACTCTCCCTGCCGCGCCTGCCGCTCCTCCTCGTCTGTTGGGTTTGCTCTGCTTTGCCCTGCTTCCGCTAGCTTGCCTTCCTCCAGCTGGCTAGCTCGCTTGCGTGCCCTTTTTTTCCCACGCCGCGGCCCGCCGCGAGACCGCTCGCCGCTTCCTCCTCGCTCCCTGCCTGCCTCCCAGGCGCGAGCTGCAGCTTGCCGCGCCCTGCTTGCGCTGCTTCTCCGCGCCCTGCGCCGGGAAGCCCCGCCCTTCCCGAGCCTCCCTGTCTGCTCCTCCTCCTCCGCACGCGGGGGGCGACGCGACGCGACGCGGACCGGGGCGGCGCCGCCGCTCCAGGCTCGCGGGCCGATCCGGGGCGGCGCGTGGCGGCGGCCTTCTTCCCTCCCTGCCTTCCTTCTTTCTTTCTTTCAGCGCGGCGCTGTTCGGGCTGCGCTGGGGAACAAACAAGGCGGCAGGGAAGGCAAGGAAGCAGGCCGGGGCGGCCGGGAAGCCGGGCGGGGCGCCGCCGCTCTTCGGCTGCCGCGCTCGAGCGAGCTCTCTCCTCGCTCGCTCGAGCGCTCGCTCGCTCGCGCCGCGGCGTGCGCGCGTCTGGAGCGAGCTGCTTCCGCGAGAAGGAGCGCGGCGCGGAGGTCGGTTTGGCTTGGGCGGGGGGTCGAAGGAGCCGGGGGGAGAGCAGCGAGGAAGCGAGGAAGCGAGCGAGGAGGGCCGGCCCAGCTGGCTGGCTGGCTGGCTCCGTTGCTAGGTTCCAGCGATCGATCGATCGATCGATCGATCGGTCGGTCGATCGTTTCATTCGCGCGGCCTCGCTGGATGGCTGTCTGGCTGGTGAGCTAGCGGTTGGTTGCCTGCCTGCCTGCCTGCATGCATGCCTGCCGTGATCGCTGGCCTCCGACGCGGCTCCGAGGTCGGCCGCACCAGAAGCGAGGAGCACGAGCCTGCCTCGCCTGCCTGCCGTTCCTGCCTTCTCCCTCCGCACACAATCGCACAAACAGACACTCACAGGCCGCCCGGATCCGGTACGCCCTGCGCCCCACCTGTGAGACGCGCTCTTACCGGACTCCGCGGGCCCGAAGCTCTCCGCCCGTTCGTTCCCTTTCTTTCTTCTTTTTCTCCCCCCTCTCTCTCTCTCTGCGCTACTCTCCACCTTTTCCGCCTTCCTCGCATCTCAATATCTGCCTGCGTATTCGCCGCCTCCGGTGTATCTCTCTCTCTATCTCTCTCTCTATCTCTCTCTCTCCCGCGGGTTTGCCTGCGCTGCCTGCGCAGCTGCGCGCCCTGGCCGCGGCGCCCGCGCGAGGGCGGGCGGGCAGGCGGGCCCCGGCCGAGGGCGAGTTCGCAGGCAGCTTCTCCGCAGGCAGCTACTAGCTCAAGCAGGCGGGTGCTCTTGCTTCGCCGCCGCTGCTGAGGAAGCTGCTGCATGCATGCATGCAAGCAAGCAAGCAAGCAAGCAAGCAAAAGCAGACATGCTGCTGCTGCTGCTGCGCCTGGCTTGCCCGGCCTCGCCCGCGCGCGCGCCGCCCGCGCGCGCGCTGCGCGCGCCTGCTGGTGCACGTACCTGTGTCTGTCTCCGTTGCGGCGCCGCTCGCGGCCGCGCGTCGCCTCGCCTCGCCTCGCCTCGCCTCGCGTCTCGCTCGCGTGCGTGCGTGCTTGCTTGGTCGCTCGCTAGCGCGCCCCTTTTTCGTTCTGAAGCGCCATGCCTCGCGCGGGCCCACGCCGCCCTTGCGCGGCGCGCCCGCGCAAGTGGGCCCAGGCCCCATTCTGCACTTGCGCCCGGCCCTTTGTGCACTTGCGCGCAGCCCTGGCGCCCGCCGCCCGCGCGGGGAAGAGGGGAGGGGAGCGGCCCGCATCTCCCCATGGCACCTCACCACAGCCCGGTCAGCGGGGCAGGGGTGTCTGCGGGGGTGCGGCGTTGGCGGCCCTTTACTACTTGCGCCACCGGCCGGCGAGCCGCCCCGCAGCCTTCCCACCAGCCCTCCCCCGCTCCCCCTTTGACCACGCCGACAAACGCGGCCGCTTTCCCGCAGCGAGCTGTTTTTCCCCTCCCGGCTTTTTAGTGCGTGCGACTTTGAGGACCTTCGCAAGTATCCGACGAGAGGACGCAGTGCTTTCGTCACCCCTGCTCCGCAGTCAGTGCGCCCACGGCGGACGCGGCCTCCCGACCAGGCCCTGATGCTGCAGCATGGTGCTAGCAATGCGCTAGCATGCTTGCACGGAAGCGCCTGCTCCCGCGGCGGGGCGCTTGTGACGTCTGCGGGGGGTTTGCGCGAGCCCCAAGTGAGCTCGTGCCGGCCGCGTCCCCCAAGCCGACCAGGCTGCGGGGTGCTCCCCTCCCTCCAGCCCGCGCCGACGTGCTTCGCCGCCAACCAGGGCGTGCAGCCCGCGCGGAAGCAGCCACCACCAGCGGCGCCAGGACAAGAAGCGAGGCAGCCCACAGCGAGCTAGGCTGTGCCAGCCGCGTTCTCCTACCGCCGATCCCGCAGCAGCTCTGCGGGGAGAGGGGGCGCGATGGAAATGAGAAAAAATAAAGGAAAGGAAAGGATGCTTTTAAAGGGAAAAAATCCAGCTGGATTGGGGGAGCGTATACGGTAGGGAGGGAGACAGGGGGGGGGGGGGCGGAGCAGATAGGCGGGAGAGGCAGGCGACTCGGCGCCTCGATTCCGCCCCACTCCAGACCCGACTCGACCCGACTCGACCCGGCGGTCAGGCTGCTGCAGGGAACGGCACAGGCAGAGGGCGACGCGACGCGAGATGAGCGCGTCGTCCCCGACGTGAGTTCTTTGAAAAATGGTAGCCGGGACGCTGACCTGGCCGGCTGCAGCCAGTGTGTGAGAGTTCGTTCTTTCTTTCTTCCGCACCATCATCAGTCACCCATCCATCCACCCACCATGGCCACGCATGCCTAGCCAACAGAGATAGTTCGTTGCTGCCCGACGCAGAGGCGGCTGCGGCTTCTTCGAAGTTTCTGTCCATCCTCCCTTCGGCCCCCGCTCGTGTCGCATCGCTCGATCGTTTGCTCGCTTCTTCGCCGCTGCTTCGTAGAGCGCTGCGGAGAGGGGGCCCGCAGCCCGCGCCGCGCGGCCAGAGGCGCAGCTTGGCCCAGCTTGGCCCAGCTTCGCGGCGCGAGCTAGCCGCGCACGCCGCGCGAGCTAGCAGCTTCGCGCGGCGCGCCGCGGTGAGCAGGCCAGCTTCTCTCTTTGCGCCGGCCGGCCGCGCGCGCCCGGCCCCCGCCGCGGCGCGCGCCGTCCGCGGGGGGGCCGGGAGAAGCAGGCCGCGGAAGCTGCTGCTCCGCGAGCGCAAACCTGCGTGCCGCCCTCGGCCGAGAGCAGCAAGAGAGAAAGCGAGAAAGCAAGAAGGAAACAAAGCGCAGCCACGCGAGGCGAGGCGAAGTTTTTAACCTGGCAGGCAGGCCCTGCCTGCCTGCCTGCCAGGGCGCCTCGAGCGAGAGAGGCGTGCGCGCTTCCTCGGCCAGCAGGGGCAGGCACGGCGGCCGCGCCATCATTTTCGAGTGTTTGTAATACGTCCGGCGGGTGTGTTCCCATTTCCCATTTCCCCGCCAGTCACAACAGCTGGCTGCGGGCAGACAATGCAAAGCGGCTGCGGACGGACGCCGCGACGAACGAACGAACGAACGAACGAACGAACGAACGAACGAACGAACGAACGAACGAACGAACGAACGAACGGCCGGCCGTGGGCAGGTAGAAGAAAGAAACTCCGGGACGCAAAGCGCCGCGCGTCTTCCGTGGCCGCTGGCCGGCCGGCCAGGTCTCTCTCTCTCTCTCTCTCTCTCTCTCTCTCTGTGTGTGTGTAGCTGCCACGCACCAGTACATCCTGGCCCTAGTCGGCTGCGCCATGGCTTCCCTTCGAGCTTCTGCTTTCTTCCCCCATTGCATTGGAATTGTTGTAAATTCTCGCTGTCGTTGTTGCTATAACTTTCGGGGCCCCGAAACCGACCTCGAGGGGAGGCTCGGGACGGCCGCGAGAGGCTGCTTATCGACCGAGGAAGGCTCGAAAAGCGGCGCTTTGAGCTTTCTTCTGGTTAGTTGCAGTTGGCCGTGGTGGTTGGGTGAGTGACCGACGTGGCAGGCGGGCAGGCAGGCAGGCAGGCAGGCACTTGAGGCTTCTCTTACGCTTGCGAGGCTGGCGTGCGCTGGGCCTTGCCTGGCTCTGCCCACCCGCCACCGGCCAGCCGCCCGTCTTCTCTGTGCTCGAGCACAGCGCCCTCCACGCGTCTCCAGGGGTGACACAATCGTGAGGGGCCGAGAAGGCGGGAGTGGGAAAAATCCGGCCAAATGGCCAGGTGCGGGTGGAAGCATCCATGAAACCAGTGGCAGACCCTCGCGAGTTCTGGTTGGCCGTGGAGGCTGACGGGCTGGTCTTCGTGACGTCGGCGCTTCCCTTTGACAACGGCCAGCCATGCCATTTGGCGGATGGACGAAATGCAATGTGGATGCATGGCAGGCTTATAGAATGGACGGAGGCTTTGCTTTGCTTTGCTTCCCTCGCGGCTTCCTTCGTGCTCGACACATGCTCGATGGATGCTTCCTCGCAGTAACGACCTTCTCACTACTAGCATGACTTCAGCCGCAGCAGCAGCAGCAGCAGCAGCAGGAGGCTTGGAAGGAAGGCTGATAAGTCGATGGAGTCAAGGTGACCATATCGTCGGCCCGCACGAATTCGTGTACGGCAGGAATGCACCGACTAGGCGAGTGGGAGCAAGTCAATTTCTTGGACCCACAGCGCCGCCAGAACGCGGTATACGGCGCGCACAAGGGAAGCAAGAATGGATGCAATCTCTGTGAAAGCTTCTTCTGGCTGAGTCTTATTATTTGCATATACCACGAAGTAAAACTACTACGACCTGAGGAAGCAAGCGAACGAGCGAACGAACGAGCGAGCGAGCGAACGAACGAACGAACGAGAAAAAAAAATCCGTCGCGAGCGTGGAACGTTGAGCGAGTTTCCTTCCCGAGCCAGCCGAGCCAGCCAGCCAGCCTGGGACAGAAAGGGCTTTGTCCTCTGCCACGGTCTCCTTTCTTTTCTGTTCTCGTTATTTTAGAGCTCGACCTTCTCCTCCTCCACCTCCTCGATCGAGGCAGCGGCCTCCTCTTCCGCCTCGTCGTCCTCAGGGACCTCAATCTCTGGAAGCAAATCGAGCGAGTCGAGCTGCATGGTCACCTTGAGGATGCGCTGCATGCGCTTGGAAAAGTCCTTCTTGGCCTCAATGTCAAAGCCCGAGTTGAGCAGCGTCATGTCAAAGAGGACGCGCGCAAGGTCAGAAGTCTCCTCGGCGTCCGGGTCCGACTCAACGCGCGCCTGCAAGTCGGCGACGATCGGGCTGCGCGGGTTGAGCTCCAAAATGCGCTTCGACATCATCATCATCGGGTTCGAACCGCTGCCAAACGCCTGATGCTTCATGATCTTCTCCATGTTCGCAGAGTACCCAAACTGAGAGGAAACAAGCACGGCCGGCGTGTCCGTCACGCGGTTCGACACAACCGCCTTCTCAATCTTGTCCTCCAAAAGGTTCTGCAAGTAGTCCACCAGCGGCTTGTACGTCTTCTTGTAAAGCTTCTCGCGCTTCTTGTCGTCCTCGGTTTCATCTCCAAACTTGAGACCCTCCTTGGCCAGACTCTGAAGCTTGTGCGTCTCGAACTCTGGCACCTGCTGCACAAGGTACTCATCGAGGGCGTCGTCCATCATCAGCACCTCAACGCCCTTGGCGCGCGCCCGCTCCAAAAACGGACTCTGCACAAGCTCGTCCATGTTCGTGCCCGCCAAATAGTAAATGTCCTTTTGCCAATCCTGCATGCGCGACACATACGTCTCCAGCGAAATCAACTCGCTATCCTCCGGCATGTCGCCCGAAGGCATCAGCGACGCCGACGTCTTGAAGCGCAAGAGCTTCACCAGCTTGTTGCGGTTGGCCTGGTCCTCAATGACGCCCAGCTTGACGTTCTTGGAAAACGCCTTCCAAAACGTAGAATACGACGGCGCCTCCTCGTCGTCATCCTCGTCATCGTCGTCCTCAATGTCCTCGTCCACAACCTCCTCGTTCAGCTTGCGCTGCTCCGCCTCCGACATCTTGCGCAGAGTCTCCAGCACCTTGCGCGTCAGCTTCTTGCCAATCACCTTGAGCACCTTGCTCTGCTGCAAGCCCTCGCGGTCCACCTTGAGGGGCAAATCGTTCGAGTCAACCATGCCCTTGATAAAGTTCATGTACTTGGGCAGCAAGTCCTCGAGGTCATCTGCGATGAGAACCTTGCGCACGTAAAGCTTCACGTTCGCCTTGGTGTTGTAGTAGTCCTGCATGATGCCGGGCGGCGCCACGCTGGGCACGTACAGAATCGACGAGAACTCAACCTCGCCCTCGGCGCGGAAATGCGTCCATGTCAGCGCGTCCGCGTAGTCCTTCGAGATCGACTTGTAAAACTCCTGGTACTCCTCGTCCTTGACATCTTCCTTGGAGCGCGTCCAGATCGGGTTCTGGTTGTTCACGCGCTCCCACGACCACGTCGTCACTTCCTTGGTCTTCGGGCTGTCTTCTTCTTCTTCTTCTTCTTCTTCTTCGTCGTCGTCTTCTTCCTCGTCCTCAACTCCATCCTCGCCACCTTCACTCTCGTCTTCCTCGTCCTCCTCGTCCTCAACCTCAACCATCTCCGTTTTGCTCTTGCGCAAGTAAATGGGAAACTGCGCGAATTCGCTGTACTGCTTCACAAGACCTTCAAGCTTGTCCTGGTTCGTGTACTCAATGGCATCTTCCTTGAGAAACAGCTTGATCTCCGTGCCGCGTCCAAGCGTGTTCCCGCCCTCGTCCTTTACAACCGTAAAGCTCGAGTCGGCCGTTGATGTCCACACGTGCTGATCGTCGTTCTGGTGCTTGCTCGTAACCTGCACCTTGTCCGCAACCAAAAAGGCGGCATAAAAACCGACGCCAAACTGCCCAATCAGGTTCAGGTCGGCGTTCGACTTTTGCGAAGCCATGGCCTCCACGAACTGCGTCGTGCCACTCTTGGCCACGGTGCCCAGGTTCATAATAAGGTCCTCCTTGGTCATACCGATACCCGAGTCCCGGATCGTCAAGGTTCGCTCTGCGTCGTCAAAGCTGATGCGCACGTCCAGGTCCTCGTTTCCTTCCAGCATCTCTGGCGCCTCCACAGAGAGGAAGCGAATCTTGTCCAGGGCATCCACCGCGTTCGACACCAGCTCACGCAGAAAGACGTCCTTGTTTGAATACAGACTGTGAATCAGGATATCCAGCAGTCGCGACGTCTCGGACTCAAACTGGTACTTTTCCTCGCCACCGGCTTCGCCTTGCGCAGTGCCAAGCATGGCCACGCCCACGGCCACGCTCGCCAGCAACGTCCTGGCAAACTTCATCCTCGACTCCGAGCGACGCCGCCTCGGACTTCTCGCTTGCGCCCGTCAGCAAAGAGCAGAGACCTGCTCGCTCTCTTGCTGGCTGGCTGGTTGGTTGGCTGGCTGGCTGGCTGGCAGGCTTGCTCGCGCGTCCCGATCGTCGCCGCAAAAAGGGATCTGCAGCGAGTCGCCAAGCACCCGGGAGAGAGAGAGGGAGATCTCCGTCGTCTACGGTTGCTTTCCACGTTGGCAACGTCCGGACCAACGTCCAGCATGCCCACCTCGGTGAAACACACTTGCGATTTATGGTTTACGTTCATTCTATTGTTTACACTTTTGAGATTTTCCCGACCAGAGAAGCCCCGAGGGGGTAGCAGCCACACATCGGTTCGGCCGAGACTTTCGCGAAAGACTGGGACACAGTCTAACAGTCGTAGCTGGTTCGTCGGAGCGCGTGCGCCCAAGACCCACCCTCTCGGCACGGGCAACGAAAGAAGAGAGAGAGAGAGAGAGAGATGGGGGCGCCAGCTTCTCGAAAAAAGAAAGGCAACGCACGTGCACTGCAGCTGACGTTTGGCCCACCCCAATTCCGTTGCGTACATTCCCACGACGTACGGTGTGTTAGTTATGGAAAGATGAAGGACGCTCGCTCCCTCGCGCACGGCGCAAGACCTGACCCGCCGCGTCAACGGACGACAAGAGTGGCGTAGACGAGCAGCTTGGACTGGCACATTCAACGAAACAACCGCGACAGAAATAAAAAGACTCTTACTCCTGCAAGAGCTCGTAGTCGTCGAGTTTGTCGTTGTAGCGAGCCACCGCACGACGAATCTTCGAGGAGTCCACCCAGGTAATATAGTCCTCCATGTTGCGCGTGACAAGAAATGCAGGGTCTGTGATCACTTCGGGGCCAACGCGGAGCTGCCCCTGCTCCACGAAACTCGTCGCCTCCTTGACAGATTCTGCAAACTTGAGCCGTACAAGAACCACAGGCAGACGCCGCCTGCAGAATGCAGACACGGTCAATTTCTCCGCCAGCTCCAGATTCTTCTTTCGGGTGATAAGACCCATCTTGTAAAGTTTATCGAGCAGCTGCTCCGTCATCTTGATGCGAAAGGGGTCGCGCGCATCGAGCTTGCGCAGACGTGCCGCAATGCGACCCGTCTCGCCCACCAGCTTGTTGTACTTCATATAGTCATCTCGACGCTGAACGTGATATCTGCGCATCACCTGCATTTCGCGCAGCGAGTTCTCACGCTTGTACTGCAGCAAGTCAACCTTGCGCAGGAGCTTCTTCTCGTGATACTTGAGCTCCCTCATGGTGCCTTGTTTTGCGTTTACTTTGCTTTGGCTGCCCGAGCGTCACTCTCCGCGACCCTGATCTACGTCTCGCCTCACCTCGTCTCGTCTCGTCACGCCACGCCACGCCACGCCACGCCACGCGAGCTCTCTGCGCCGCGCACTCGCTCAACAAAAGAAGCAGAACTGACTCGAGTGGCTTGGCTTGGCTTGGCTGGCTGGCTGGCTGTGGCTGGCGAGTGCCTTGTCCACTAAAGTTCAAAACAGACCTATGTAAATAGTTAGGTCGGTTTACTAATAATTGGAAAAGCTTCTTACTTGTCTCGATTGATCGGCCTGTGGCAGATTGGCTTTCTTCAACGACGAGTCTACCCTCCGTGCGCGCGCGCGCGCTCGCCTGCACGCTCGTGTGCTCGCGCGAGCACGCCGTGGCTTCTCCCGCTCCCTTCATATCCTAGCTGTCTGTCACGTGCAAAAGGTTGGAGGTGAAGAGGAAAAGGACGGCATTGAAGGGGGATATCAACGACGAAAACGACGACGACAACGGCAACGACAAAGGCAACCACAAAGACAACGACAGCAACGAAACGTTAAGTCCTTGGGAAACAAACGAACAGAGTGAGTCTCCAAAATAAGCTTGAGACTGCACAGGGAGGGAGCTCTCGAAATCATGGACGGCAATAGCAGGAAACGCTCGCGCGGCAACGATTGGCGTGGCGGCGGACGAGGGGGTGGCCGTGGCTGGCAGGGAGGCCGTGGTCGTGGCCGCGGAGGAATGCAGCACGATGCAGGCCCACCAGGCCGTGGCCGAGGGAGGTCCATGGTCATGCCTGCTTGGATGAAGAATCAACAGTCTGGTGGGTCCCAGCCCGACGGTCCTGGTGGGCCTGGAGGGTCTCCCGGGCCGGCGCCTGGAAGCGCTGGACATTATCCGCCTTCACGTGCCGACACCTCACCCTCGGCGCAAGGTTATGGAGGTGCCGGTGGTGGTGGGCCGCCGACCGGAGGACCTTATGCTGCAGCCGCTGCTGCTGCTGGTACGACTGATCGGCGAGGAGGGGATCCTCGCGCAGCAGAAGGCGGACACTATGGCCGCTCGGGCGACTATTCCCACCCAGGTGACCGCGATCATGGTCGCGATTTCGATCGTAATCGTGATCGTGACCACGACCGCGACCGCGACCGCGATTATCACCGATCGAATGACCGCCAATCATCACACCCTCAACACCGCGAACCTTATTCGGGGTCTGCCGCTGCTGCGTCGAACGGAAACGGATACGGTGATCCAGCCGCAGGTCACAATCAGCAACCGCAAGCACCACCGCCTGTTGATCCGCCTGGGACTCGGGTGGGCCGGTGGACGGCCCAGATTGATCCCAATTCGCAAAGTATCTTTTACTGGGATCCCGTCACCCGTCAGTCTCAGTGGGAAAGACCGCGTCAACCCGCGCAGCCGCCGCCCATAAGCCAGCTCCGGCCTCTTCCCGGACCTGAATGGGTCGAAGTCCTCGATGAGAACACGGGCCGTTTCTATCTCTGGAACGAAAAGACGGATGCCGTCGCATGGCGCGTCGAGGACATCAAATAAATCAAATACTCTACCAACCCACCCACCGAGACTACAGCTGACAACTTTGTCGCTGTCTGCCTGTCTGTCTACCTGTTCGCCCACCCGCATGTGCCTGCCCGCCTGTCCAGCTTGTGTATCGTAGTAGAATTTGTTAAAATGCGTGATGCGATGTCATAAACACTTTCTTTTCACACGCGCCCAACTTGCCGCCCAGGCGGTTAATCACCATACTATACCTACTATACCTTCCTCGCACTCTGTTTTGCTTTGCTTTGGTTTGGCTCTTGCTCTTACTTTGGCTTTACTTTTGGTCTGGTGTGCCTCTCACCGACAGCCAGCTTCCTCGTCCAAGCCAGAGTTTACGCAGCTCCTTGCCGCTCCCGCCGCCGCAATGGTGCTCTTCTTGACTCCACCTTGCATTGCAACGAAGTCCTCGCCCCCAAGCAGCGGCCGCGATGATCAGGCTCGAGGTCGATCCGTGTGCCGCGCCTCCGTCATCATCCATATCATGTCGCCAATCGGTCGCTCTCAAAAACTCCTAGACCCACCTCAGTCAGTCGCCCTCATCCTCGTCACGACGATCGCAGTTCACCGCAAGCGAGCGCAAACCCCCGCGCCGACGCGGAGCCCGAGGCCTGCTCGTGGACGCGGCTGCGGCTGCCAGGGAGCCGCGCCTCTCACGCCGTGCCCGCGTCGTCGACGGCATCGTCTCGCCTTGCTTGCTCTGTTTGTCTGGCACGTGCCGCGTGGTGTGCACCCTCTCTCTCTATACCTGACGGGGAGTATACGAGAGAGAGGTAGCGAGGCGGAGCACGCCGGGAGTACCTACCGGTGCCTGGGCCGCAGCCGCGCAGGGTTGGCGCGAACGAGGCGGGCAGAGAAGGTCCGGGCAAAGTAGCAACGCGGACCGCGAGGCGAGCCTGGTCGACCGCGCCTTGTGCAGCAGAGCAGACTTCGAAAGTCAGCAAGAAAGGAAACGGAGGAGCTTGCTTGCTTGCTTGCTTGCGTGCGTGCTAGCGCGTCAAGGGTTCGGAAAAGAGCACCATGGCGACCGTGGCTGATGCCGAAGCACTTGAGGAGAGGCGCAAGTCGCTTGTTGAAGCGAAACGTAACCTTGAGCTTGCGCAGGAAGAGGCCGCCAAGTTCGCGAACATCTTTGCTCGCGAGGGCTACGATAAAATCAAGGCTGCAGCCCAGCAAGCGCAACTCGTCTCGAGCCGTCGCTGGTATAACTTTTGGGAAAAGGCCTCCCGCGTCCCCTCGACTCTGACCCTCTCGGACGGCTCAAAGCTTGACTGGACCGAGGTTCTCAACGACGCCCTCGCCGAGGTTCGCGCCGCCGTTGAGGCCCCCGAAAGCGACTTCGAAAAGCCCAGCTCCAAGAGCGGCGCCACCGTTGCATGGAGCAAGACTCGTGTTGAGCGAGGCATCCCGCTCGTGCGCATCGAAAAGGAGGTTAGTGCGGACCCGCGCGCCATTCTGCTCAGCCAGATCCGCGCAGCCCATGCCGGCAACGCTGACCCCTCCGTGCTGTACATGCGCGAACATTACACTTACCGCGGCGGCCAGTCGTCCATCATGCATGTCGTGAAACGTTTCGGTTCCACCGTCGTGTCCAATCGTGACTTCACCGTTTTCCAGACCTGGGCCGAGGCCGACGATGGAACCATTACCTTCGCTGTCAAATCCGTTGACGAAACTCTTGCCAAGAAAATTGTCCCTGGAGCCATACGGGGCCAGCGCCTTCTCTTCGGCATGCAGATTCGACCTGCCAAGGTCACCAAGACTTCGTTCTTCGGTGCCACATCGGAAACCGACGGTGCCAAGGTCGTCGCCGTCAGCCATGCTCTTCTCGGAGGCTACCTTCCCGTCTTTCTGCAAAAGCAATACGTGGTGTCCGAAATACTCTCCATACTTTCCACTCTCGATGGCGCCAAGCCCCTGCCCGACACCACCGAGCTCATTGAGCGCTTCATCGAGAACCCGGATTCCGACGACGAAGAAGGCGATGCTGCCGCGGCCGCTGCCGTCCAGGCAGAGGCAGAGGTCGAAGCCGAGGTCGAGGCTGCCGAGAAACTCGGTATTAACGTCGAAGAAGAAATTGGCGATCTTGCCTCGCTCCGCTCTGCGCATCGCGACAACGCCGAGCCCGAAGCCGAGCTCGAGATTGACGAGGAGTCCGACGCCGGAACCCGGGATTAATGGAAGCGAACATGACGCCTCAAGCTCTCCTCGCAAGCGCTGCCCTTGACCAAAATTGACGAGCCGCTCTCCGCAGCCCCCAAAACGCCTGGAGCCTAACTTTTGAACTTCTTTCTCCCTCCCTCGTTCTCTCTCATACTCTGTGTGAACATCAGCTACGTATCGAACGAGCTAGCTGGCTTCATCCATTCGTTCAATCTAATCTTTTTTCTCTTCTCTTCTCCTTTTTCTACTTTGTTTACAATCACAAACTGTCTTCATGAGGCTACGAATAGGCCTAGTATAAAATAAAGAACCTCGGGATGTGCAAATGTGAGCACGCTGGCAGTTCGAGATAGGAAGGCATTAGCTTGTCGCTCGCTTGCGTGCCGCGTACCTGTCAAGACGCAAAATGCGCTCCCCGATCCCAGAGAGATGCTGACGCACCTCCTCCGAGTAGTTTCGCGCAAGCTTTCTCGAACTCGGTGGCGGCCCTTCGTCTGGCATCAAGGATGACAGCGGCTTGCACTTGGCACGATCCACATCCGATGGCACCCGTGACAGGAACTCAAGCCAACGAGACCGCGAGATGGTGTATTGGTCGCGTTGCAAGTACTTGGTCACCCACGTGTCTGCGACTGCGCCATAACCCGCAAGCATGAGACAAATGTTCCACGGAAGAAGCAAAAGCGCAATGGTGGCTCCCAGCAAAAGGAGAAAGACAATCATGGACAGCGTCGGAACCGTCCAGTTGGCCAAGTTCTGTGTCCGCTCAGTAGAAGACGCAACAAACTCCAGCTGGTCTTGGAACTGCTTGCCCAATCGACTTAGCATGCGCAGCTGCTCGAGAAATGGACGATTCAGCACGTCTCCATCCTGCAAGAGCATAAGTTTTGGAGCATGCGTGGCAATGAGCTCGCGGACGGCGTCTCCGATGAAGGAGTCCTTGGCCATCGCAACCAAGTAAGAGTTCTTCGCCACCGACAGTCCAAATTTGAGCCACCCAAAGACTTGACGCTGGCCCCACGCCGTCAGTGACGAGGGCGCAGCCACCAAACTCTTCGCTGCCTTTTTCCGAACCTTCTTCTCCTCTGCGTCCTGGTCGACGACGGCTTGTGCCGGGGGCCGCTGTCTCTGCGGTCTCTGCGGTTCCGGCGCATCGTGTTCTTCGGAGCTGCCCTCGAACAATGGATATCCAATCTGAAGGTCGTCCTCATCGGAATCAAACTCATCGTCGCTGTATTCCGCCTCGGGAATTGACGCCATGCTCATGGAAGATATTTGTTCTAGACGACCCAGCGGCGGCTGCGAAGGCATGCTCCGAAGAGGCCGCGGCGAGCGCCCCATCGATGGCGACAGCGATGACGAAGACGACGACAAGGACAGAGACCCAGAAGAGGGGGACGAGGGAAAATGAGACTTTTCCGCTGCCCTCTCGGCTGCCTCTGCACGGAAATACGCCTTTCGAGAAGACAGTGATCCATCCGGGTCGTCTTCTGCCGACGCGGACGTGCGCAGCGCTTCATTTGCGTCAAAGTTCTCCTCAAGGCCAAAGGTGTCCATCGTCTGTTGGATGACGGCCTCGGTGTCCTCGTCGTTAAAGCGCGTCTCTAGCAGACCATCATCGCGAAGGTAGACCGCATTACCCTGAAAATTGTAAAAGTAATTGTACGCGAAAACGCCCATGAGTCCAAGCGGCGCCATAAATGGCCTGAAAAAAAGGCAAAACAGAGTCCATGCCAGGAGACCCCCCAGCGTTGGTAACGCGCCATACTCCCAGGTCAACACTCCATACGCGGTAATGTATGTTTGCAAGGCGACAACAGCGACGGGCATGAGTCGATTCATCGAATTCTTGAGGTGCGTCACGGAAAACGCTGGAAGACTCTCCATGTGGTTGATTTCCCGATTATGTCGCAGCGCGAGACATGCAGAGATCATGCTGTACTCGAACCTCATGCCCACGAGGACTTCGCCTTGCGCCCTCCGCGTAAGGTCCATCGATTTGAGTGGCATCCACACGGGATCGCTCGAGCGAATGTTTTGCAAGGGGATCCGCACTGCTCCCAGGGGTTCAGGCTGGCTATCAGGGTCATAATCGTACACGGAAAGATCGAGGCACGCAAAGGCGTCGTGCACGGGCACTTCCATGAGCCTATCCCAAACCGGGTTCAGCGTCTTGGGCTCGACTGGCGTGCGAAGTCGCGCATTGCCCAGACTGATCTCGCAAAAAGGATCACTGCGCCCATTGCGGTCCGAGGCCATGAGGCCGCGCGCACGGATCACGTGTACACGCAATGATCCGACTGCGCGTGCACGCTGCTCGCGCGTCAGCACGAGATCCTCGTCAGAATCCATGATCGTTACTAAAACGTGTAACGAGCCCGCTGGCAAACCATCGAGTTCCACATTAACCCAGGCCTCGTTGACCACATTGTCTTGCATCAAAGATAAATCTAGCTCCGCGTGGCCCATTTCTTCATCGCGCGAAAGAATGTCGCGGTCCCACACCTCGAGCTTGAGGCGAAGATTTCGTCGTAAACGTTCCGCAAAGTTGAATTCGAAGCGCTCGCGCCACTTGGGATGCAACGAGCGAGCCACAACCCGGCTTTGCTGAGTGATGCCCGCCAGCTCGAGACACACATAAGCGTCAGAGTACCCGTTGTCGTCGCGCGCCACGAGGTTTTGTCCCTTGACGAGCTCCACAACAGCGATGCGCTGACGTCGGTTTGATGCGACCCAGTCTTGGCTTCGTGCAAGGCCGTCCATCTCCTTGGCGGGGCGTAGGCCTCTGCGGACTTGCAGCTTGACCTTGCCCGCGCTCCGGCCGGCGAGCCCGTTCTTGGCAGCACTTCCGGTCGTGGGTCTCTTCAGTTCCACGGTCAGTTCCACAGGACCTCTCGAGGCATCGAGCCAGGAGATGTCGACCTCACCACGGCCCAGACATTCGCTGCTCAGCATATCCATGTCGCGCACCTCGACCTCGAGAGGCATTGCCGTGTGCGGGGGCGCCGCCAAGAAGTGCTCCTCGTCCCAGACCGGGTCCAGCGTTTTCCACCGGATCTTGCTCTTGCGTTCCGAGAGCCTGCCTACGCGTAGCACCACGTACGGGTCGCTCAGGCCGTTGCTGTCCGCCGCGGGCAGCCCCTCCGCGCTGCGCAGGAGCACCTCCACGCCGGCCACGAGCTGCTTCTTCGCAGGCGGTGGCGAGGCACAGCCGCCGTCGGCGGCGCCATCTCCGCCGCCATCTCCGCCGCCATCGGGACCGCACCTCCCGCGTCGCGTCAGGCCGCCGCGCCCGGCTGCGTTTCCCGCGTCCGCGCCGCCGCCCATCGTCTGCGCTGCGCCGCCGCTCCCGACGCGACGGACTCCGCGCGGCTCTTGGCGCCCGGCTCTTGTCGCTCTGCTCCTGCTCCGCCCCGCCTTCTTCCGCCGGGCCGAATCCCGGGAGAGGATGCGCCACAGCTATACACAGTGGCGCACCGCACTTGTGGGGCGCCAAGCACGGGGAACGGCTGCGGATCCGGGACGGAACCGTCGTCGCGGGGCCAGCAGCGGCGATCGCCTGGGAGAGGCCGACCGCTGCGCGCGGCGAGGAGCGAGGGGGAGGAGGACGAGGACGGCGAGGAGGACGAGGACGAGGACGGGGAAAAGGGACTCAGCGGAAAAGGATAAAGGAAGGGGAGTGGATACAGAAGCAAGGAAGAAAGAAAGCGATTGCGCGATCTCGTGAACGAGAAAACGGGCGCGCCGAGCGAGCGAGAGGGCGAGCGAGCAGCCAGGGCCGACGCTGAAGAGACGGTGGCTTCGCCGCCCGGCAGGACGAGCAAGACCTGGGCAAATCAGATTGGCGAGATCGCGTGCATGTGAAACTGCAGCCGATAGTTTCACATCGAGCAACTCGTTTTTCTTTCTCGCTGCACTCAACCGTGGCGCCATCAAAGCAAAGTGGGATAAAGGGCCAAGAACATGGTAAAAACAGACACAGCACCTCCTGCCCGATCGGCTTTAGGCATAACCAAAATGCTGGTTCTTCGCGCATTTGTAATTGTGGCCATCGCGACTGCAGTCGCCGTCTACCGAGGAGAAACGAATTATCTCGAGACGAAAATCATGCGCCCGCTCACAAGCATCCTCGAGCCCTTTGTCGGTGGCCTTGTTGCGCCAAATGACAAAAAAGACACAATCGACTCCAAGAGAGACGGCGACATCACCAAGACCGAAGCTTCCGAGACTTCTCAAGAGCCGAGGAAAAGCAGAAATATTGAAGTTCGCTTCGTCAATCAGTGGCACGCTCCCACAAGCCTCTTTTGGGAACGCTCCGAGGACGACTGGATTCAAGTTGCGCCATCAATTGTTGACGAGATTGGTCTTGGCACTTTTGTGGGCCATCGTTTTATGTTTACCCGGGAGGGAACACGCGATCAAATTGGCGACGAGGTCGAAATAGTTGCCGATCAACTTGTGTACACCCTTCCCAAAAATGCCAAGCCTAGATCCGAAATTGACGGCCCTTGCACAGATCGTTATCCACGAAGGTGCGCCTCCCTGGCTGCTCACGGCGAGTGCGACGAAAATCCTGGTTGGATGATCGTCAATTGCCCGTCGAGTTGCGAGGCGTGCGAATTACTCGACCCAGCGAAGCGCTGCGATCCCGCTCGTCTTAATATTTCTCTCGAGCACATTTGGGCTCCTGGTGACCTGGACAAGACCTTTGAGCGGATCATGCGCGATTTTGTTCACCTCAAACCCCGGGCATTGAGCAAGCCGCCCGATGGTCCATGGCTCATCGTTTTCGATGACTTCATTTCCGACGCCGAGTCGGAAGCGCTCACGCGTTGGGGCCACACGCTCGGATTCGAGAGGAGCACCGATAGTGGGGTCAAAAATGAGCGCGGAGAGCAAACGAAAAAGGTCTCTCAGGGACGCACGTCTTCTAACGCGTGGTGCAGACGCGACTGCGAAGAAGATCCGCTTGTTGATTCCGTGTATGCGCGCATTGAGGAGGTCACTCAAATCCCTCGCGATCATTACGAGTCCTTTCAATTACTCAAGTATGATGTTGGGCAGTATTACCACACGCATCATGACATGTCTCCACGGACGCGAAACGATGCTGCGGGGCCGCGCATTTTGACCTTTTTCCTCTACGTTTCTGACGTCCAAGAAGGTGGTGAAACGGACTTTCCTCGCATTGACTTGCGTGTTGCGCCTCGCAAAGGTTCTGCAGTGCTTTGGCCCTCGGTTTTGGACCGTGATCCATGGCTTCAGGACCCACTTACTCACCACGCGGCACTCCCGGTCAAGAAGGGCGTAAAGTATGGCGCGAACGCATGGATTCATGCCCGCAACTTTGTTATTCCAAACAAGTATGCTTGCACGGGGAGCGTAGCTTAATGGGGGGAGGGGGGGGGAGTCACTATTGTTATACACGAGTCAATGTTTGTATCGGACGCGCAGACAGTTGTCGGTCGTTCTTTTGTAAGAGAGGGAAGTAAGAGGTCGCTGGACGGAGTTCAACGAATGGAAGTGAAGATCGATGGAGGACTCTCGACTTCTTATTTTAAACGTGGTCACCACTTGAAAATGGCCACAAGCCATTGACATTAACTGCTTGCCGAATAAATGCGTGTAAAAGTCCTCATTCCAATTTCCCTTTTATTCTCAGATTTCTATTCTTCTCTTGTCATCTTTCAAGGATACAGGGGCGAAAAGAAATTGCGAAAGGCCAACGCACGCATGTTCGGCGGGAAGTCGCGTTTATCAACGAAACTCGCTAGCGTTGGATCAACATGTTCCAAATTGCGCAGGACTTTGGTCAGAGCTCGCTCCAATTCGAGCTCTGCGTCCGCAGCAGCCCTGTTCACGCGCTGGCGCTGGCCCATGCGCGAAAGGGCTGCAAGTTCAATGTACACGGAGTTGGCAAAGAGCTCCCAGCCAACCCGACAGACGACGCCATCCTTGTCCACGTAGCCGTCACCCTCGCGCTCCCCACGCGACGCCATGCGCGCGGACAAATACAGCCGTACGGCACGTAGCAACTCCCAATTATCAAGGTACACCAACATTTTGCGCACCACGCTAAAAGGTGTACTCTCCGAGGTCACGTAAAAGGTCTCGGCCGGAGGCGTCGCCTGAATTTCTGGGTCCTGCAACTTTTCTGCCATGGCACGATTACCCCAAAGCGAGTTCCCAGTGATGGGCTCCGCAGCGGCAAGGTGTTTCACCATGTATACGTTGGGATTCACTTGATCAGCTACACTCGACGCGGCAAAGGTCTGCAAACGTCGCGGATTCCCAGCTCCGCTCGTGTTGGGACCACCAGCGTCTGAGATTGTCGATGCACTCATGTGGGTGCTAAGCACGCCGCGCTCAAAGAGCATGCTGCCCCTCCGCGAGACTCCTCTGCCTTGCACCACGTCCGAGTCCGCGCATGGAGGTGCGAATGGATCGTTGCGACGGCTGGACTGGAAATCCGGAGGCAGCACCCATGAACCCCCAGCCGCTGCAATGAGACGACGAACGAGACGCGCATCCCGCACGGGAAATCTCTGCCAGGTGCACGAGACGACTGTGCGAACCTGGCTCGATAAAACCTTCCACATGGTTGCATCGTACTGTTCGTCCGAAAACAGCACGGGCGCGTTGACGCGCTTGGCATACCACAAAATGTTGTAGTAGAGCGCAGGATTGGTGCGTCGAAGCTCGCTTCGCGAGAGTCCCAGAGTGCGTCGCTCGGCCAGCGCATCTACCATGTACTCTGCTTGACGGCGTAACACGATGGGGCTCATGTACTCGCACTGCCCGTGATGCTTTTGAACAATCTCTGTCGCGGTTACCTTGAGCACGCGATATTCGATGCGTGGGACAATCACAAAGTTGCAATACGCGCAGGATTGCACGAGCTGATCAACGTCTACTTCCCAGCCCTGCATAATGTGCTCATCGAGGAGTCGCGCCTTGCAATTCGGGCAGCGCGTGCCCGTCCAAAGGGCAATAAAGTTCACAGCAGGGGGTTGATTCGACGCGACGTCTGCTTCACTCTGGGAATTGAACAAGCGGCTGTCCTGGCCCCGCAGAGTCTTTGCTGTGAGTGATGAAGTGTTGGGCCGAAGGATGGCTAGATACGCCCAAAGAAAACTGACGAGGCGTTTCCAAATCGTAGAGCTGCGTCGCGTGCGAGACTGCTGTTTGCCACGCAGAGCAAGTGCCATGGTAAAGTATCCGTACGTTACGGCGTTCGGCCTGCACCCGTGCTCGACGAGGCTGTGGAAGGCATTGTTTGCATCGTGCGCAAACACTGGACCGCTCAAGGCACAACCAGCAAGAACCGCTCGCGTGGCCGCCTCATCGAGCACATGGCCGTGTCGTCGTCCAAGCGCCGTGAGCGAGCCGAGGATGAGAGACATGGCGAAACGAGGACGCGCATAGCGCGAGCTTAGCAGAACTGGCGCCAAGGCCATGATTGCACCGAGGGTCTCGACATAGCAGGCGCGTGCGCGAGGCATACCTGTGGTTGGCTCCGAAAAAGCAAATTGTTGCTCGAGATTCGATCGGTTGAGCTCCTCGCTGAGACGGCAACCCGCGCGCACCGTGCGGCCCGAGGCGGACTCGTCGCTTTGACGCCGCATGCGGTCGCTACGGAGTGTCGGCTGGGTGGCTAGAACGCGAGCATCACGACTTGCATTGGTCTCGGAGGCGGCACGGAGGATCGGATCGCCGGGTCCATCAATGTCGCCAATGTCATCATCATCTTCGTCTTCGTCTCCCAAAGACTGAGCACGTTCGTTGGATGACTCCGAGTCCGCGTCAGACCCAAAACTACCCTCGTCATCGTCGTCCGCGGGTGGACGAGTGCCTGGGCCATTCTTCCTAGGGTCTGCGTCGCTGCTGCTACTGCTACGCTTTTGAGCATCACGCGTGAAGCTGCCATCGGCGGGATGGTGCCGGTCGGTCGGCTGAGGAGTCTCAGCGTCCCAAATGTTTTCATCGAGGCCACGGCGCGAGCCCAGCGAGACCCCGTCAAGGACAGTACTCCGAACAAGCTCAAATGTTCCCGTAGGGCCTTGGGGTGACGAGAACGCACGTGAGCGCGTTGCGTCGGAATTCGCTACAGAGTTTACCTTGGCGGTTCGTGCGGCGTTGCGCGCTGCAGCGAGGGCGAGCGAAGAGCGTTGAGACCCCCGACGACGCTCGCTGCCGCCGCTTCCGCGCGAGGACTTGAGAGAAAGATGCGCCATGAGTAAAACGTCCTCGAACTGGCTTGGAAAGTGATCGTAGACGTAGAGCGGCTTCCATGGGTTTTCCTGGTTCCAGTTGTGGTAGTTCAATTTAAAGTTGCGACTCTGCTCCTCGCAAAGCGCGCTGAAGTCCTCCTCACCGCCGCCGCCGTCCATGACTTTGGCATCTTCGTCAAATGCGGAAACAGGACGTCCTGTCGTTTCTTCGAGCACACGAAGAATCAAGAGATCGTCGTCGGCGCTCTGCCTCGTGTCGCGTGCACCCCTTGCGGAGGAAGGCGATGCCGGTGAGTTCGTGCCTGATCTGTTTGCCGGGTTGCCTGGGAACGAGGCAAAAGCTGACATGCCAGCGCTAGACTTGGTGAGGCCGGCATCGTTCGTCGAGGAGGACGTGGTTCGCGCAATTACAGGGCCAGAAGGGCGGCGAAAGGAGGAGAGCGCATCTGCACCACGCTGCGCGTGTGCAATGATGGTATCAAAGAAGAGAAAGCGATAGCTGAGGTCTGTGGAAAAGGTGCGCTCATCGACGAACTTGGTAAAGTGCATCGTTTTCGTAAGCTGCTCCGTGAACGGACGTGTGGCCTTGGGAAGGCTGCGCAAGAAGCCATCGAGGTTGAAGATGTCCGACAAGTTGGTTGGCAGCACCTCGGCACGACTGAGGCCGCGCGACGCGAGACGCGGAGGCAGCAAAAAGTCCCGATACGTGCCAATAAGTTCGATCATGGCATGAACGGCGGCGTCTCGCACGGCAAACTGCAGACTGCGTAATGCCTCTTCGCCACGGGCCTCGAGCGGAGTCAGTGAGTAGGCATTGTCGGGGTTCTGCTGACCGAGCACGCGCGTAGCGCCCTTGCCAATCTCGTCCTCGAGACTGGGCGCGCGGGACAGCACACTGGCTCGCAGACGCTTGAGCATTCCATTGAGCACGGGCGTCGGGAGCGTGGGAGCCGGTACGTTGCTTCGCACAACGCGAATAGGATTGATGGCGTCACCGCCTGGGGGCGTCTGCAGCAGACTGGCGACCTGCACCGTCGTGGCGCGCTCTAGCACGTCGAGGTAATGAATTTTGCCCTCATCGAGCGCAATTTCCCACCACCCCTCCTCGCCCGCCTCGGGCGCCGAAAGTTGAACCTGAGCAAAGGCGTCCGTTTGCAGGCCAATAACAAAAGGACGCGGTGCTGCGAGGAAATGGGCCAAATTGTTGGGACAGACGGGGATGTAAATGTTCTGCCAGTTCAGGGGAAACATAAGCGAGCGCATGGCCTCGGCGACCTGGTTGAGGACCGAGACATACCTCGAATGCAGGATGATTTTCTTTTCCAGGAGAATGAGCGCAAAGAGCTGCACGAATTCTTTGGGGCCGAGGCAGCGAAAGACAGTCTCGTAGTTTACAGAAGCAATAGGGAGACCGCCTTCCGGAGGCATGGAAAAGTGAATACCACGGTGAGCAGCACCAAATTGCAGCACAAAACCAGAGGTTCCCGGCCGCGGGACCGGCAGCTCGTACATGAGCTGCGCCACGTACCGTTCGATGGGGATAACCGTCGAGGAGATGCTCACTTGGTACAGGAGCATCAAAAACTGCTTGAATTCGCGATAAAAGGGGAAATGCGAGAGAATGCAAAGCACGGTTGGGCAATAGATCTTCTGGGCAGCACCCTCGCCCGTCTTGAAGGGACGCAGCGAGTGTTTCTTATTGGTGGCAGCGGCCGCCGCTGCTGTCGTCGTTGTGGTTGCCCCAGCCGCTGCAGCCTTTTGCGAGTGTTCGCCCGAAGTGATCGATCGCGTCGAACCTTGAAGATCGCTATCCTCGTAAAATCGCACCGTCGTGTACCCGCGATGACGTCCCTGGGAGTCAGTACGCACGAGTTCGCATCGGTTCGCTGCCGCAGAGGCACGAAGCTGGCGGTGCACCATCGGGTCCGAGGGCGAGTTGTTCATGATTTGTAGGTAGGCGTCGTAGCTGCGCTCTAGAACGTCAAGTGTGCTGTCGTCCAGCACTTCATAGAAGGTAAGGCAGCTCGCATGGATTTGCGAGCCATCTTCCTTGGTCATGACAAACGAGAAGAATTTGGGGATCGGAACGTTGGTTTCCTCGCGGCGGAGACAACGGAGACCGCCTGGAGCTGTGAGCAAGGCCATTTCATCGGAAATGGGTAATCCTGGGCGGTCGTGGCGTGGCACGCGCTCCGCGAGGGTGGCGCCAAAGCTGCGATCGAGCATGCCTACAGGGCGCGCCCTTCGCAAACATAGATACATTTTGTTTCCGGTCCAGTTGCCCTCACTTGTGCTCTTGAGAATGACATCATAGCCGCGAGGGGGGTTCTCCTGCTTGGACGCGTTGATAATGCAAATGTCCACGAGAGGCCGCAGAGAGTGGTATCGCTCATCTGCAGAGGGCTCAGCGGGCATGCGTTTGATGGCGAGGAAAATGGTCTGGCCCAAGTAGCCATAGTTGAGGTTTGCGGGCAAGGCGCCGGACCGGGAGCGGTCGATTAGTTCGTAGCCCTCAGGAACGCTTTCCTTGTCGAGAAAGACGACCTTGACATCGACAATGGGGAGCAGTTTAGGGGATTTTGTGGTGGTTGGTTTGTGGCTTTTGCTATGTTTAACGCAGATGAAGACGCCTTCGCTACCAACGACGCCGCTATTACAGTCGCCACGGTACCCTAAGGGTGTGCGCACGAGGCAACGAAAGCCCGTGGGGATCTTTTCTCGCTGGTTTGGGAAGATCACGCAAATGTCAACGATTGGGTCGTCATCTCCTTCGAGACGCATCTCAGCAAAGAGTTCGGGGTTGGCCGGGTCTCTACGCGAGCGGCTTCGTTTGTGCGGGACCTTGGCGGCGTCTGTACCGGTGTTGTTGGCCCCGGCATCGCGTCCGTGGACATGCTCAAAGTGCTCGTTGTCCGAGGTGGCTGGTGTCGAGGGTGAGACCAAGTTGCTCGTGCTGCCGCTCGTGTCGGCACGCCTCCTTGCGGCGCGGCGCTCGTGTCTCTCCTTTGCGGCCAGGTACGAGGGGTCGAGGTCTCCAGCGCCGCCATTTTCGTCGTGCACGCTCGGCCCGCGCGTCGGGGGCTTGCGAGCGACGCGGCTCACGAGGAAATACTCTGCGAGACGCTGGCGCGCTTGCATGGCGGCCCTTCGTTCTCCACGCCAGGGCGCTGCTGCTGCTTTGTCGCCGCGCGCGGACGTAGCAGTTGCGGGCCTTCGCCTCGCTGGCGCGCGTCGCCGGCCTCTGCCCTTTCTCTGCAAGCGCGCGTTGGCACGTGCAAGAAAAGCGAGTTCACTCGAACTTGCTCGTGATGGATGATGCTTTTTGTGTTAGGTCCTGCTTGTATCTTTTACTCACAGCCTCATACAATCGGGAACACGCTCGAACTGCGAGCTGCGACCAAAAAACATAGACCGAGCGTGCGTACAGCGCTGTGACAGAGCGGGGAGGGAACTATGTAACCAATATTCCCTTGCTAAAGGTGAAGGGTGTTGCCAAAGAAAGACGATGCAAGTGGTGCGATGCATGCTGTCCACGACAAGGGCATAGGTTGAGCAAATGTCACGACAAAAAGATGACGAAGGCATGCGACAAGCTCAAAACAAGTAGATACTAACTTAACCACGACAAAAGCACAGGTTAAGCAACACGCCATGGCAAAGCGAACGAAATCATTGTTTTGTAGGCAATACGTATCCTTCGACCATGAGCAGAAACTCGACGACTTTGCAAAATGCAAACAAACAACGAGTTGCAAACGATACCTGTAAAAAATAATTCATAACACGGATGCGCGCACTAGGCTAGCTCTATTTAGGCTCTACTTGTGGTGCTGCAAGTTTGCGAGTACACGCTCGCATTGAGCACGCAAAACATCGCATGTAATGACGTCAATGGCGTCCAACAGAGCGTCCTCGGCGCCAGCACCACGCATGATCGCCTTATTGGCCGGATCAACGGAGAGATTTCGCAGCGCTCGACCTGCCTGTTGCGCAAGGTCATCGTTGGGGCTGGAGAGAGCGGAAACGAGATTCGAGAAGATATTGGTAGCGCCAATAACGCGCTCGTTGTTGTCATCGACGGCCAGGTTTGCTAATGCGGCAGCGGCCTCCACCTGGACAGCCTCTTCGCTCTCCCGGAACGCGCGAACAAGTGGCGGAATGCCGCCCTTTTCTGCGATAAGCGTCTTGTTTTCGGGGTTCACGGCAAGATTCGCCAGCGCCTTGGCGGCCTGTCGCAACGTCGCGTTCGTTTCCGCTCGACTCCGCAGCAGGGACAGCACCATTTCGATGCCACCCTCGCGCGCAAGAGTGATTTGGTTCTCGGTGTCAACTGAAAGGTTGGCCAGTGCATGCGCGGCGAGGCGGCGGACTTCATTGTCAGTGCTTTCTGTGAGGGGGAGGAGGAGCTCGAGGCCCCCGTGCTGGACAATAAGTCGCTGACGCGCAGGTTGCACGGCTTCGTTGGCAAGAAGCTCAGCAGCTTCCTGTTGCAGGCAAACGTCTGCGGACTGCGCATAGGCGATGAGTCTGCGCAGATGCTTACGAACAGACTGCATGAAGTCTTTTTCGTCCATGGCGTCGGCCTTGGTTTCTTCATTCTGGCTCGCTTCTGCGTGGTTTCCTGATCCGGAATGCATGTCGGTTTCCTCGTCGCTTTCAAAGGAGAACTCATCCTGCTTGGCGGCGTTATCATCCATCTCGCGACTGCTGGCGCTTCTCCGCCTTGCAGAGCGCCCTTTTCCGGACGCGAGACTCGACCATGTTGATCTTTTCCTCATGACACGAGGCACGCCATCCTCGCTCTCGGCGAACTTGCCCTCACGTTGGCCCATCTCGACCTTTTCTGCCTGGTTGATGCTATGTTTTGCTCTTTTCTTCACTCAAGTCAGGCTTGCTTTTGCCTGCCTTCTCAAGGAAGTCTGTTAGCAACACTCCGGAAGAAAGGAAGTCAGCCTCTCAGCAAGAAAGGAACAGTTCTTCTTTATCTTTTTCTTCTCCTTGTCGTTGTCAATCGTCAACGGTGGCGCCGTTCTCAATCTTTTCTTTTGATCTCATCCCGGCTCATTGTCCTCGTGCGTGCAAATCCGGGCAGTGTCCGTTGGTCGGTGTCGCCGCGCACACCCCTGTCCCCGAAGGTGTCCCCGGAACTATTGTGTACGTCCTTTCGCCTCCTGCTCCGTGATCGCGTAGACGAGGTCCTCCGCACCACCCTAGATGCGAATACATTCGCAAGACTATTCTTAACATATTCGGCAATCTACAACGCCGAGCGGCTGTGACCGTTCATGCCGGCGACCGTTGGCAGGGTCCTACACACTACCCAACCTAAACTTTAGCATCTGCGGCGGCCCGGCGGCGGCCGCCAGTCGTCGCCATGTTCAGGACTCCGCAACGCGCGCAACGCAGGGTCGCGGCCACCCAAAAGCTTTTTTCCCGCCGGTTTTGCGGTCAGTGGCAGTGGACGGCAGGCGTCAGTGGGGGTCGGAGGAGCCAGGAATTGTTTCCGTGGGTTCTTCCGGAGGCGCGTCCTCTCGCGGGCACCCCTTTAACGCCAGTGGGGGTCCTCCCATACTTGCCTTTTCAAAGGCCGTCGATCCCTCTTCGACCGCACTGGCCGCGGATCCTGTTTTTCGCGGGTGGCAAAACCGCGCTCGTAGGGGACAGAAGCGCATCGTATCACTGCACGGCGCCTACTTCACGCGCCGGCCCCGGCCTTCCTCTGCGGGGCCCCGCAGCGACGGCGACTGCGACGGCGCTGGGCGAACGCGGCCAATGGGCGACTGCGACGACGGCCGATTGATACTGCTAGGCCCTCCCTCGCCTCTCGCATGCCACCAGCCAGCCAGTGGTCGCTGGGCGACGGCGCCTCGCGGCTGGCGCGGCGACCTCGCTTGGCCGGTGCTGCTCTGCAGCTTCCGGACCGCGCCGAGGCTGCTCCGGCCAGCCAGGCTCACCGGGCACGGGAGGGAGGGCAGGGCACGGCAGAGGGAATTTGGTCTGCCAGTTGGAAAAAAAAAAAAAAAGGGTGGTTGGGTTTGAATTTTTTTTTCGAAATCGAAATTCAAAAAATTTGGTTGAAATTTTTTGGAAATTCAAATTCAAATTCAAATTCAAATTCGAATTCGAGTCCGAATTTGAAATTCCAACGCGAGGCGACGCGAGGCGAGGTAGCTCAAGGCAAGGCAAGGCAAGGCACCCGAGCGAGCGAGCGGGCGAGCGACCGCGCGCGCGAGAGCCCCACGACGGCAGCCCAGCCAGGCGTCGCAGCGCTGTCGTGCTTCCCTCCTCCCCCTCCTCCCCGTCCTTCCCGCATCCGACGGCCCAGCCGCAGATCGGCGCCGCTCCTGGCATAAACAAACCCCTCGCCCGACCCGCCCCTGCCTCTGCACCGCGGAGCAGGACTCCAAGTCCCGGCGCGCGCCCGCCCGTCCGTTCGCCCTCGCGCCCGCCCCCGCGCCCTCGCGCCCGCCCCGGCCGAGGCGGCGCCGCGGTCCCGGAGCCCAACAGACGCCGCGCGAGCGAGCGAGCGAGCGAGACGAGTCGAGCCGAGTCGAGCCGCGCAGACGTTCTCTCGGCGCTCCCTCGCCCGCTCTCGCTCCGGAGCGAGTCGAGCCGAGTCGAGTCGAGTCGAGTCGAGTCGAGTCGAGCGGAGCGAGTCCGGACGAGACAGGCGCACGCACGCACGCACGTGGGAGCGAGGAGCTCCGTCGAGCGTGCGCGAGCGTGAGGACGGGAGACCCGCGCGCGGAGAGGGAGAGAGGCGTCGCGCGAAGGCGGAGTCGGGTAGGCACGTGCGAGAGCGAGCTCATTGTTGAGCTTGCTGGTTGTTGACTTTTAGTGTAGCGTAGCGTAGCGTAGCGTAGCGTAGCGTAGCGTAGCGTTGCGTTGCGTTGCGTTGCGTTTCGTTTAGCAGACGGGATGTGGCAGCCACAGCCGCAGCAGGCGCCGATGGCGTTCGCGCCGCAGCAGCAGCAATGCGCTGCGGTGGCCCCGAAACAGGCCAAAGAGGAGTGGAACGAGTTTCTCATTAGCACGCTGGACAAGGACTTCGTCAAGACCGCTCGACGCGGCGCGAACTGGCACCACGTGCAGGGGGATGAGTTCCGCAGCGACACGGGCGAGGTCCACCGGTGCGACCAGTTCTGCATCCGCTGGGTCTTCCGCCACGACGGCCTCAAAATCTGCTCCGTGTCCGGGCGCTGCGTGAATTCGCTGGCGCCCCAGTCGCAGCAGCAGCAGCAGCAGCAGCAAGCTAACGGCATGCTGCAAAGCAAGACAAAGCGTCGTTGCGACGACGAAACTGGCTGCAGCTGGAACACGAGCAGCGTAAACGTTTCCTCGGCCGACGACGCCATCGCACGGATGGAGAACGACCCCATGGTCTTTGCGCCGGCTCTGAAGAAGCGTTCCTTTCGTTCGGCTGCCAGCGAGGCCACGGACCAGGACATGGACATGGACGACCGCTTCGATTTCTTCTAAATTTCAAAAACGAAAGAAATCGCGCATGAAGGACGAAGGCGACATTTCGAACATTCTCGATCTTGGCCTCTCCTGTCTGTTCTCCTAATCTCTGTGAACACGACCCCGAACACACAACCAACCGGGTCAAGGTCTGTCCTTTTCTTTCTTTTGGGGGCGGAGAAAAGGAAAAGAAATGTAACAGGATTGACAGCACCCAAAGCTTGCCCGCGCTTTACTCAGCGCAGCGCGGCGCAAGCTTGTTTATCTACAGACGCTACGATTGATCGAACCTCAGGCCAAGGCGCCAGCCAGGTTCACCACTCACTCACTTACTCACTTCTAACCTTATTATGACAATTTTTTTTTCTGGTTTCTGATGAACTAACTGCCCATACCGATCTACGTACGCTATTCCGTGCCATGCCGGGGCCATGCTGTGCCGGTGCCCGAAACTCTACGACGACGCTTCCTGGTGCTCGCGCATTGCAGCACGCGACGCGCGACACGCTCGATCAATCACATCTTGCGAAAGAGGCTCTGGGTCCACGCAACGGTCGCGCGAAGCAGCCATGACTTGCGTCAGCTGCGTAGAAGGCACCTCCACATCCTCCACCAGCGTCGGCACCACGGATCGTAAAAAGTACAAGTCAATTTCGAACTGCTGGAACGCCTCACGGGAAAAGGTAGACTCTCGCGTCGCTTCAAAGAGCGTTTTGAGGATCACCTTGAGCAAATTTAGTGCCACGGAGTCCGCCGTCAGCTGCACATGCTCATACAGAGTCACGCGTCGGGAGAACATGCGCTCAATATCCTTTTGGACACTCGCCGTTACGCGATTGCCCGTCGAAGAGCGCATGAACCGCCCTGAATGGGCGCGCATGTCAGCGTCAAAAGCGGTTCCGGCACCCAAGCTAGGTTCGTCGTCAGCTTCTGCCTCATTCAACTTCTTCGCCGGACCTAACAAATGGTCGTCCTGCGAGCACAAGGAAACCTGTTTGCAGCAGCGATGAATGCCCTCCACTACCGCTACAATCGAAGGCCGCACCGACCAGGCCCCAAAGCCACCCTCGGATCCTGCTTCTTCCGGTGCAAGTGCAACAGAGGCCCCGAGATCTTTGGACAGCAAGTTGGCGTTGGCCTCGACAAAGGCGAGCAAAAGACGCTCTTTTGTGGCGTCAAGCTCGTTCATCAGCTCTGGGGCCCCGGCGATCGAATAAGGACACCGTCGTACGTAGAGCCGAAATTGCAGGGCTAGGCATGCAAGGTCCAGCAGGGCGTTCGGCTCATCGCCTGCACGCACAGGTACGTCCACGAGAATCTTACTTCGCTCCGGTGCCATGCCCTGCGCCTGTCGCGACGACGTCGACGACGATGACGACTTGCCGTCCCCGAGCGCGTGTAGTGAGAGCGCGATGCGGCCGTGCTCGCCCTGTGAGCGCCGTGCCGGATGAAACGGGTCGCATACGCATTCTAGCGCATTTGCCAGGCCAAGCACCCACGAACGCAGTTGGAATTTGATCAGATTGTCGAAGATAGCCGACATGTCGGCCAAGAGATCCGAGCACGCGCGCAGCAAACCATCCAGGTCCATCATTGTTTGCGCAATGTCTGACTCAATCTCGATGGCGAGCTCTTTGGCGCGAACCATGGGCGACGCGTGCTGCATTTCCTCCTTGTGCACGTGAGCATCATACATTGCAATCAATCGCTTGTTCACGTCCGCGTGCAGCTCGTCAAAGGCGAGCACGACCTGATTTCGAATCACATGTTCCGCCACCTCGGTAGATCGATCCTGCAGAAATCCCGCTCGGACAACTTCGCCCAAGTCCGTCTCGTGCATGTGGCGGACAAATGCATCGAGCGCCCCGAGAAGGACACCAAACTGGCCTGCCTCGCTGCGCTGCGTAGCATTGAGCTCACTTTCCCGTGTACTCTTGCCCTCTGCTGCATCACGACCGTTCTCCTTTGCATGAATCTCGCCGCCATACATGACGTCGTCGGCCACGAGACGAGACCGAACCGTGTTAAGAAACCGAGAAAGCACGGGCTTGGCAAAGGCTCGGAGTTGGAGAGCGGCATCCTCTCGGGCCGCCCGCACCTCTTCTTCCTCCGAAGGGGTAGTGAGGCCAGTGCCATCGGCAAAGAGGCGCTTATACGTCTCACAGGCCGATTGAAGGTCGTCCAGGACACGAACACAGAGCTCCGAGACAAAGCCCTCGAGACCCAAATTGGCCTGGAGCTCTAGCGCCCGTTTAATTTGCGCATCAAAATGATGTTCGTGCCATGCAAAAAAGGCATCTCGCAACGCCTCCTTGTCGAGCGAGCCCGAGGGCGCAGAGGGAAGGAGGTCCGAGCCCTCAGACAGCTCAATCAACAACGACAGACTCTCATTGAAGCTGTCAAAGCTGGGCGAAGGTTGGTTGATTTTCTCGCGCAAATTTTCTCGCAGCTGCAGAATGATTTCTTCAGATTCCTTTTGAATCGCTGCAAAGGATGCCACCTCGGCGTGCTTTTGCAGAATCGGCACCGCACGCTGGTAGTACCGTACGGCCTGGCCTGCAGCGTCCATCTCGATACATTGCCGCAGACGCAGCGGCAGCTCAAAAAGAAAGTTGAGCTTTTGGATGAGTCCTTGCAGACGCACGAGCTTCTCGATGCGAGACCGTTTCGGGCGCATGCGCTCATTCAGCTCCAGCGTGGTGCCGTGCACGTTATCCACACGGGAAGCCAAGGCGTCTACTTCAGACTCAATCTCGTTGATTTTGTCCTTCATGCTGCGAATCGTGTCCGTGGCCCCGATGAACTTGGAGTAGTTGTCATAGACGAGCAGCTGCACATCGGCATCGAGGGTGCGGACCTCGTGCACCAGAGAGTCATCCGTGCGCAAGAGCTCCGCAAAGCTCGACTTTTCCAGTCGGTCCTTCACGTAGCTCTCCCTGTCGAAGCTGGCCGAGTCCAGGTTCGTCGCCAGCGACGGATCCTCGTCCCCGCTCGAGCCCACGCCGTAGTAGCTCTCCAGCAAGGTCTTCATGCGGTCCATGGTGCCCACGAGCGCCGGCTCCTCGCCGCGCGCTCCGCCGCGCCAGCCGCGCGCCCTCCCTCTCCGCCGCGCGGCCCGCTCTCGAGCCCGCGCTCAAGCCCGCGCTCGCTGCGGCCGCGCTGCTCTCGCCGCGCGCGCCCGGAGCGGCGGCGGCGCCTTCTTTCTTTCTATCTATCCTGCTCTGCTCTCTGCTCTGCTCGCTCGCTCTGCTCTGCTCGAGGCCAGAGTTGAAGACGAGATCGCGAGACGGCGAGGTCGCGGGAGCCCGCAGAGACGGCGCGCAGACCCGCTGCGACAGGGACGACGACGAGGAGGAGGAGGAGGACCACGCGCCCCGCGACGCGCGCAAGGAAGTGCGGCCGCCCGCGCGCTCGGCGGCTCTGCCGTCCTGGACGCGCGAGCGTGAGGCGCCCCGGTCGAGCTTCGGAGGAGGCGAGGCGCGGCGAGGATCAGGTCTTCGCGCGCAGGGCAAGCTACGGAGGTCTTGGCGTGCGTGCGACAAGCCGCAGACGATGGCGACCGCTTCGACTACGGCACCCTCGAACGTAGATGAGGAGGAGAATGGCGGTGACCTCGAACAGCAACTCGAGCATGGGCAGATCCGTGAGATACAAGGTGCTCAAGGTGCTCGAGGTGGCGAGAGGAACGGCCTCGAGGATGTCGATGCAGACGCGTACGATCCCGACCACGACGACGGTCTTGACCCAGCATTCTCGGCCGAGAAAAATAGAAATGTTGGCGACGAGGTCGCTGTGGAAGTCAAGGATATTGACAATCGGGTGCAACAAGCGAATGCTCAGCAAGGGACCAATGAGAACGCAGAGATTGAGGACTTTGACGACGACATTGATGCCACAAACGGAACTTCAGTCAAATACTACGGGCCCGGCGGTCTCGTCGCGAGCGAGGACGGCAGTGTGAGTCTTGACTCGCCTGGCCCTGGTGGAAAAAGCAAGAGGAGGAAAAGACCCGAGGTCCCTAATCGAATTGTCCTCTTGCCCGTCTACCTTGCCAAAGATCTCCTCGAGATTCTCTGCGCCTTGCTGCCGGGCAGAGCTGATCGTCTCCGGGACCTTTACATGGTTGCACCCATGCCGAAGTCCATCTCTGTAGTCCACTTTATTGAGGAACTTGCTACGCGCTGCCAAGACTTGGACCAGGAAGAAGAAATCATTCAGGGTCGTGATTCCGTCGATTTCTGGCTCGAACTCGAAGACAAGCTGCAAGGCATTGGGCTCAAGCGTCTTGAGCCCAGAAGATTTACGAGCGTTGCCTTCTCTGTCGCTCCTGCGACGGGTCCCGATCGCTCACTGACTGAGGCCCATCAGGAATCAGAAGGGGAAGCAAACGCAACGGACCTTGTTCAGGAGACAAGCGACGGCCGTAAAGAACTGGAAACATCTCAACCCCACGATAGTACAGCGTCGGGTTCAAGTGGCGCCTCGCTCGGTCCCGATGGCTTGCCGCAGCTCCGTCTGGAAATTCCGGCAGATGATTATGCATGATGAGGAGATCGACCATGCGGCGGCGTGAAAAGGTAAAGACTCAATGTGTGTAAATAAGACAAATGTCTCCTTTTTTTCTTACGTCCAAACCTGGCATTTCTTGTAGCACTGGCGTTCCTTGTGAAACTAGCATTCCTTGTTAAAAGCGTGATTGCAAGTTTTCCACACCTTTCATCTTCTTTTCACATCTTTCATCTTTTCTTTTTTTTTCGGGAAAGAAAGCAGAATAAATCACGACTCTTTTATGGCGAATGGCAAGATTATGCTGTCGGCGAACATGTAGATAGAATACATTTAAGATGAGATGGATGCAAAGAAATTTTGCTGGGAAATATAAGCCCTTCACGCGCGAAAAAAGTGTGAATCTTCCCACCCCCTTCTCTTCCCCCCTCCTTTTTCTCAGAAAGAAGACACGAGACGTCACTTTTCAGCCGTTGAGTCAGAGGCTACAGCCTCTCCGATCGATGGAGACGCTGGTTTTGGTAGGGGGGTTGGCCCTCCTCGAAGAAGCGACACTGAATTCCGAGACCAACGGCGCGCTGCCTTGGCACGAGACTCCTCTTCCTCTAATTGAGTCCAATAACGATAGTTTGAGTTGAGGTTCTCCAACAATGATGGCAGATTGGCAAACTCTGCAAAAGGCTGCACAAGAGGACGGCAGACAAAGTCAATAAAGCCGCACTGGGCCTTGTTCATATTGATATTGTCGCGATCGCAGAGTGGATCCACCATGATGCCAGAGGCCTTTTGGATGTCACCTTGAATAAAGAACTCTTGCTGAATACGCGTTGTCCACTCAATGTGCAAGGAACGCGGCTTGCATGGATGACCGATGTCGGCCACTTTTATGGCGATCTGCATGAGCAAAATGCTCTGATCCGTATCAATGAGGCTGCTGCTCCCAGACTGCTGCAGCGAATCTACTGAAGGGGCACTGCCCGGGCTCGTTGGCAAAGCCTCGGCTTCCTCGCTGACGGTTGGCAGCGAGGTCAGACGCTTGTTCGTCTGTCCAGAAAAGCTGGCCTCGGTGCGAGCCGACATGTAGAGCTGGAAGCGCGAAAGGTAGTGCATGGTCTGCGCAAGGTCGGTAGCAAGGACGAGATCGATGATTGTCTGACGGACCTCGAGACGCAACTTTTGCGGAAGGCGAAGCAAAAAGTTGTGCTTGTCTTCTTGCATCGCTCGAAACGCCTCGGCGAGATGGAAGCGCTCATTGGGACTCTGATCATTGTGTTGGATAGCAATGGGGTGTCCCTGAGACACAAGAAACTGATTTGTGCGGCCTGGGTGATGATAATCGTGCATTGCCGCTGCCATGACGCAGGCGAACCGATCGACGGGAGCCACATTGCCAAATTCCTCGGCGTGTGCAAGAAAGCAGTAGGTGGACTGCACCACATCTGCGGCATGCATGTTGTTATGGTATGGATTTCGATGACGCATAAGCTCTTCTTCGGACTGCATGATGTCCTGCCCATAGCAATAGGTCGTATCGACGAATTGGCAAAAGTTGATGAGCCGCGAGTAGCTAATATCAACGGCAGTAAGAGTACCATCCAGATCAACGGCATAGTCCACCACAGTGGTGAGCGGGAATGGAGTAAGTTTGCCCAACTGGAAGACGTCAAACTCATTCCAAGAAGTAAAGTCCTTGAGCATTGCTGCGATTGACTCGATGTTGGCAGAGGATATCTGGCGCAGAGGCATTTTCGACTCGCGCCGACCAAGTGGCGCTTTGTCTTGATTCATGGCGTTCGTAGGTCTCGTTGATTGCTGTTGTGCGTGATTGTACTGGAAGCGTGTTGAGGAAGTGTGGCGCAAGGTCGCGAGCAAAGATTGCTCATGCTGGGCATTATTAACATCGAGCGCTGTGATTGGGTCGAGAAGATCCGGCACAGAGGCCTGCGCCTTTGCAATTTCGCTTGCACTTGTGGGCACTAAGCTGAGCTCATCGCCGGCGTCGCGATGGTGGTTCTCATGCCCCGGGTCCCTGGCCGGGCCATCAAAGCTGGTCTGTGAGTCCCTAGCATGGACAAGCGATTCGTTTGAGCCCGAAGATGAAGACTCCTCTTCGTGGACTATTTCGGAGTCAGCGGTGAGGCCGCGCAAGAACTTGCTGCTGTGCAAAGACTCGAGACTTGCCTTCTTTGACTTGCGATCACCGCGGGGCTGAAGGTCGGACGACTTTAAGTTCACCTTTCGGTTGCGCGTGCGTTGCTGCTCCCAGCCGCTGGTCGCAGAGCTGAGCCATTCTTTGGTCTTGACGTCGAGAGAGTCAGCTTGGCGCGCTTTTCGGGTGATGTCAATGTTTGACAACTCTGGGGTAGACTGTAGACTGCGAATCACATGTTCCAGCACGTTGGCCATGGCGATCTCATTGGCCTGTTTAGCGTGGCGTTGTACGTCACGAAGGTCGTGGATGGCCACAAAGAGCGGAGACTCCAGCTCGATTCCATTTGCGTCCTCTGCATCGGTCCTGCTCGCGGCCTTGCGACGTAAGATCCGGTTTTCCTGTGAAAGTAGCTGGGTGTGTTCAAGAAGGTTGCGCTCGTTGTCTACGTGTCGGTCAAAAGAGGCCCTGAGCTTGCGATTCCTTCGCATCGCTTCCTGAGAAAGCACTGTGCGATCGAAGAGCTGCCGAAAGCGCGCCTCACTTTGTGCAGTTCCAAACCAGCACACGATGCCAAATGCGAAGAGCATGCAGGTGGTGACGAGATTCGACGTGTTTGATACGTACAAGAGGACAGAAGCGAGGATTGCGGCAAGTGGCACAGAAAGGCCCGCCGCCACTGTGCTTGTATGAGAAATATTAAGACCGAGCAGTGCGATCAAGACTGCAAAGAGGAATAAACCATTTGGATTTTGTCCGTAATTGCAATACGGGCTGGTCACTTGGCCACGCTCACACAGGGATGTCATGGACTCGCTGCTCACTAGTTCAACGCTGGGAACAGGATCAATGAGAAAGGTGAAGCCAACCTCGAGCGCCGTGATGACCAGGATGATGAGTTTGAGATGGCGCGACGCGAGAGGCGGTCTGGCTCGAAAAAGAGCGAAGAAGACGAGCTTCGTGCTGATGGAAATTGTTGCTCCAATAATGCGGCACACGTTGTAAGAAGAGGGCCCAAACCAGATTGCCATGCTAAGTGATAAAAGTGTAGCATCGAAAAAAGAAAGGCCGATCGCAGCGCGACTCAGGCCCTGCAGCGAAGCCTTGCACTGTAGCTTGTAAAACTTTTGCTCTGCGCTCGGATTCGCAAAGGGCGCGATCCCTACGGCGTCGAGGATGGGCGAGGCAAGCGTCCGTCGCTTGAACATGTGCATGTTGCCTCCCTGAGAACTTAAGGGGCCGAGGGGGCCTCTTCGAAAGCTCAGACTGGTGAGCCGACCCCCGAATGAGGACAGATCGGTATCGCGATGTGCAGAGGAATGTGGTGTCACCCTTGCAAAGTTTGTGCGAAAACCAGCCCGCATACTATACCTGTTTCTGACGTCGCCGCCGCGCAACAAGGGTCCGCTGGAGAATTGAGCATCCTGAGTAGATTCTTCTTGAGACGCATCGCGGATATCCTCTAGATCAGGAAAGTTATTAAATTTCTCGTTGGAGCTAGCGGAACTCGTGGACAACATTTCCCCCGAAAGGTTGTTGCCCTTGTCTGGTATTGCGTCGCCATGTGAGAGATGATTTTCGGCCACATGATGCGGCAGCGAGGTTTTCACCATGTGGAACGAACGGGCGCTTGCGCGCTCGCGCGCACGGATGCCCGCTGCTTGTCGGCCCTGCTCGCGCAGCGCGCGACTTGCGCTCGCGCGCACGGCCTGCGCGAGGCGCTGCGCGAGGCTTCGCGGCGCAGCGCGAGCTCTTCCTCGCAGAGCGGATGCCGTTTCGTGATTTGCGCGTCGCGCACACCCGCTTTTTGATTCGACGAAACGACACTATTCAAGGGTAGAACGGGTCATCAGCATGAGCATGTGTGCAGCAAAGCTCACATTTCCACCTTTACACGCGTAACGTGTTACTCATCGAAAATAGGCTCTTCCACTTTGCATGGCATCTTTCATAGACTGTGGACACCCGTAGCTCAGACCACACAGCTCTTGTTCGACTTCGCTCGACACGAAGAGTCGTTGGCGACAGCGCTCAGTCCTCCTCCTTTTCCGTTCGAATGAGCCACCCACGCCTCGCCCTCCTCTCCCCCCGCCCCCTCTTTTTTTCCCTCCTTCTCTCCCTTTCCCAAATCTAGGTCCTCAAAGTAGTATCCGCGACATCCGAGGCCTTGATCTCGCCCCAATATTCACGCCGTGCGCGCGCGACCAAACATCTCCCGGGGCTGCTCCCCGCCAACTCGACTTCCTCTCCGCGACGGTCGAACATGAACTCCACGGGCCTTGTCCCCTTGGTAACTAACCGGTCTAACGGATCTCTGTCCCTTCGATAGGCCTCTTACTATTTGCTCTGTACACTGCGCGGTCGAGTGATTAGAGAACATCGAGGGCTCGAAAGCTTGGACGAGAAAGTTGGGCAGGCGTGACCATGATCGCGCAAGACTCCGCGCTGCGCGATTATCGAGTCAGACTCCGCGCTAGCGCTCTGCACAGCGTGGGCGAATGTTGTTTGGAAGACAGCCCGCGTGCGGATCCACCCTCGCAGCGCGGAGCTCTGTGCAAGCGCATGAGCGTCGTGGGGGCGGAAAAGATCCACAGAACCGCAATTGCGAGAATAAGTCGCGACAGGGCTAAGAGTAATTCAGGGATAGACGAGTGTAGAAGGAGTGATGGAGGGCACTGAGCAAGACGTGCTGTCGGCCGCCACGCGCCGCGACGTGGAAAAGACCAAAGCGGAGTCCTCGTTCAAGTTGGGGCCTGCGAGTGCTGACTCGGATGAGAGCAACAGCATTTCCAGTGACAGCGATGAGAAAGACAAGCCCATAGTGCAGATCGAAGCGTGCACCAGTGAAGTGACGAGATTGCACGAGCAGGTCAAGCGGCTCAAGCACGAGATTGACGTCGTTTCTGTCGATAAGAGAGATCTCGAATTACGAGTTGCAAACGAAAAACTGAAACAGGAGGCCGCTCAGGATGACATAAAGACGACAGTGGGCAAATTGCAATCGGAGAAGAGCGAACTCCAGGAAAAGCTCGAAAGACTGCAGCGCGAAGTCGAATCCAGTCAGAAGGAGTGGGAAATCGAGCGCAGCAAGCATAAAGCGGCGGAAATTACCTCGTGGGAAAGAGTGGTAACCCTTTCTTGCAAGTTGCACAATGAGACGCAGCGATCCAAGACCGAGCGAAAGGTTTCTGAAGCCAAAGAAGCGGCAGACGTTCCATCTCAGCATGAAGAAAATCTGCAACATGAGATTGCTGCTTTCGTGAAAGAGCTCAAAGCTGCCAAACAATCTCTAGAGAAGCACGAGAAGGGCCCTGAAGCGAATAAGAATGGGAAAACAGGCACTTCTTCCTCGCGCGAAAAAATTCTACAAAGTCAGATTGACATTTTGGGGGAAGAGCTCAGGGACGCCAAAGAAGCGTTACAAAAGCACGCCGAGGAGTCCAAAGCCATGGTGAACGAGCTTCAGAAGGATCGAGATGAGCTTTATGCAACCCTCGAGGAGAAAGAGGCGACCATTTTTGAAACAAACAAAGAGATGGAGCAACTTCGTATGAAATCGCTTAAAGTAGACACGGGGAAGAAGAAGAAGGTGAAGCGGGAAAAATCCAAAAGGATGAATAGTGCCAGGTCGATGACCAACGAACCAATGTCGCCTTGGAGTACGTCAACGTCATTGACTGCGGACACGACGGACACCAGGCATCTCATGAGAGACGATAATCGAGACCCAGCCGTGCACACCGAGCTCAGACAAGCGCAACGTGAGCGCGACAAGGCAGAGAGCGAGGGCGACGAGGCCATTTCTGCGCGAGACGAGGCCGTTTCTGCTCGAGATGAGGCTACTTGTGCGCGCGACGAGGCTGTTTCTGCGCGTGACGAGGCTGTTTCTGCGCTCGACGAGGCCTTGGAAGAGCTCAGCAAGGCGAAAGACGAAGCGGCAATGGCCTCTGAGCAGGCTGCATCTGCCACAGCAGATGTGGAGGAACTGAATGCGACGATTCGGACGTTGAGAACACGCATAAGTGAAGTGGAAGAGTCGGCTGCGAAGGCTGAGAAGGAGCACGAGGCCCAAGTCCAGGAACTGGAAAAGCAAATCGAGCAGCTCGAGAAAAAGCAGCGAGAGATGATGGATTCGGCCACGGCAGAAGGCCAAGACCATGAAACCAGTCTTCAAGAGCTGCGAAAGCAGGTACAAGATCTCGAGAATGACAAGCAAGAGCTGCAAGAGTCGGCCGCCAAGGAAAACAAGGATCAAGAGGACAAAGTGCAAGCACTGGAGCAGCAAGTCAAGAAGCTACAAGACAGGCAAGAGGAAGTGAAAGATGCGTTCGAAAAGGCAGAAAAGGACTACCAGGAGCAAATCAGGAAGCTCGAGCAGCAAGGCAATCAACTCAGAGTCGAGCAGAGCGAGCTGAAAGGTTTTTCGGAGGAGGTCGAAAAACGCTGCGAAGCCCGAGTGCGGGACCTTGAGCAGCAAGTTCAGCAGCAGAAAAAGCTCAAGGAGGAAGCTGAGAAAGCCGGAAAGGAGTCTGAGGACCGAGCTAGCAGACTTGATCAGCAAGCCGCGGAGTACAAGGAAAAACAAAATGAGAGCAAACAAAAGCAAGAATTTCCGGGAAAGGGTCTTGTTTACCATCGCATCAAGAATTTGGAGAATCTCTCAAAAAAGTACTAGGAGGAGGGCGGCAACATCCGTGCACCTGCCGAGCAAGAGAAAGCAGACGTTCGGACTGAAGACAAGAGCGGCGTGGGTCAGTTGAAACGAATCAGGCAAGAGAAAGAGAGAGAGCGTCGAGATGTAGAAAGAGCTCGCAGGTCTGAAGAAACATACGGAGCAGCAACGGCCGAACGAAGAATAGACGTCGGCGTCTTCATCAGAGAGAATATGGGAAAAGACTCCCAAGAATGAGGTTGAAAACGTCAGTGAAGAAAGAGCACGCTTTCGAACTTGGTGCCGCCAAGCGCAAGAATGACGAAGTTGCACAGGGAATACAGAGAATTCCGTCAGGAGACACACACGACACGCGCAAGACGGCAATGGCAGAACATCTTTCCTTTTGGTGCAAATTTTCAATCACTCGGCGGAACTCCATTTCCATTGTTTCATAACGAGCAAGAAGAGGCCGTCATCTCAAGTACGCGTGCAGCATGAACCTATGAAAAACTCGTATTCCATTTTGTATCAATGAAAATCAAGTTCTTACCTTCCTTGCTGAGACCCGGACCACTCATCCCTTTCTCGAGCCAAGCCTCCGTCCCATCATTTCCCCTCCCGCAATCTAGGTCCTCAACATATTATCCTCGTCATCTCAAATCTCGCCCCCCATCCACACCGCGCGCTCTCTCCCGACTCGACGCTCTCTCTCTTCACGCCGGTCGAGCCTGCTAACCTCGTTGACCTTGTCCGGGCCTCCAGGCTCCGGCGCCGCCAACCGGCCTAACGGATCTCCTCCCTCCCTCCCTCCCTGCCGATAGGCCTCTTTCTCAATCCATTTCCATTAGGTACTAGCCCTGCCGCACACCGTACAGGCTGCGCTCCGGCCGATCCCACTTCCGCTGGCGCTCGCGCCGCGGGCCCCGCGCCGCGCTCCCTCCCCGTCGCGCGTCCGCGCTGCGGCCCCTCCCTTCGCTGCCTGCCTGCCCGCCCGCCCGCCCGCCCGCCTGCCCGCCCGCCTGCGCCTCGCTCGCGCCCTTTGCCCTTCTCCGTCCTCCGTCCTCTCCTCCCCTCTCCTCTCCTCGGCCTCGTGCGCCTCGCCGCCAGTTCCCCTTCGCCGCGCTGCCCGCGCCGCGCCCGTCTCGGCCCGGCACGGCGTCCAGTCCGGCGCGTCGCGGGGCGGCCATGGCGAGCACCGAGCAGGGCGTCGGCCGCCGCGGACGAGCTGGCGGCCGTGGCGGCGGAGTGTGGACGGACTGTAGGGAGAAGCGAAAGGACCTAATCATGAATAGGTCCTTTCCCTCTTTCCTTTCTCTCTCTATCTCTACAGTT